>OFHS01002023.1:0-23482 GCA_900245855.1 Calvadosia cruxmelitensis
GAGGTCTGAGTATGAGACTCGGTTATTGTCACGACTCGGATAATATCACGTTTTACAATTTTCCTGAGGGTGTGACATTAACCGAGTTACACTGTAACTGTAGATTCATACTACTGTACTGTACTTATTGGAAATATTATTATAAAGTTAACGTTATTAACCCTTGTCCTGCTATTGACGTGTATACACGTTTTCAAAACAAGTCAAAAGTAGCAACACATAACCAATCAAATAGTTAGTCCTTGGCAAGCAACCAATCAGCAATTGATGAAGCAACTTCAAGGCTTCATTTAAATAGTTTTACGAGCAGGATGGGGGTTAAAATATTCGACTTAGTGTACAACGAGAATTCAAATTTAGTTAATCACGATATAAAAACAATCGACTTTAGCTACAATTGATGGAACATGTAGACGACAGTTGCCAAAAGAGGCAATCGTGCAGGGGTTGGGGAGCATAGGTCTTCGATCAAAAGATGTGTCCAATAAAACTCATCCAATGATACTGGACAATCATGTAAGCGGAAATCATAATGAGACAGAGGTCGGCAGTGGCAATGAAATTACAGCAGGATTGCCAACTAGCAGCAACAGTTGAGCTACGTTGGAGCGTTGCTTACCTTGCATCGCATCATTAAGATTTTCAAAGAATTTTCAACAATAGCGCTGGAAGTCAAAGCAGATAAATCAACCATGGTGAAGTTGTCGTGAAAGAGTAGATGAAGATGCTTTCGTTTGAAGTTTGGAGATGTCACCATTTGATCGAAAAGAAACTGAGTCACATCGTTACCTAGAACACAACACCAATAACATAATTAGCACATATCTGCCAGTATGCAAAGTAGGTCTATACCTACTAATAGGTTTACATAGCTCAACTTCATAAATCATCACGACTGTAAGCGCCTCTCTCTCTTTGGTTCTTCAATGAAGCCAGTAAAGGCTTACATATTACTCAAACCAAGATAAATCCAAAACGGCCTAGTAGGTCTCATTTAGGTGTGGCTCCGAGATTAAAACATCCCGAAAGTGCAATTTTACATTCACAGTCAGCTTCTAGCCCGCGCTAGCCAATGCATGTAACGTTTGCAAACAGTATGATGCTCTGCCGAGGCATGCCCTTGGGTACCATTAGCCTAACTTCATAGCCACCATTGTATTGACATGTGTGACACCGTCAGGGTCTGCTGTTGTCCGATCACAGAGACTCAGATTTCTGGGCCATTTCGTGAGATCTGAGCCCTACGCCCTCCATCCACTCGAAAGTGCCATCACTTGGAAGCTGACCAAGATGTGTCGCCCAGGACACGGTGGGGTGGTATTATTTGGTGATGTAATGAATGTTGATTTGTCTTTCTTTGATGTTACTTTATCAGCCGCGTCTGACCGTGATTTATGGCGTATTTTATGTAGTAAGTGCATTAAGAGGAAGAGAGACGGCTTATTTCTCTAGAGAATCATCTATGTTGCTGTTAGCAACATTACGCCATTATGGCTACGGCTGCATGAGAAATATAAATCCACTTCGTTTATTTTACTAGGCCGAGTGCTCGATCTTGAGCTTGCTCTTAATTAAAATATGGAAGCAGAATCTGAAGAATATAATTACCACCCTTAATTCAACTTAATTAATACAACAACTAGCAAAGTTTGATCATTTCAGTCCAAGCCTTTAGTTCTAGCTGCTATAATTCTTCCAAGTTTGCTACAAGCAACAAGAAAATTTATCCGACTCATATTCTAATTTCTGTTCAATGACCAATCAATATCACGGTATTCTCACCAAGGATTGCAAAAGGGTTGATGATGTACAAGTAATCATTGCAGCTGTCATCAGGAAGAGATTGAATCCAAATATCTAGATTCTTGACTAATGATTGAGTTACAAGATAGCTCAGAGGATGCACTCGATATTTCATGGCGATGTACCAAGTATCCTCCCTTCTTGAACTCATGGACCTCTGAGACTTGCTCTGAGAATGATCATTTCGCAACTGCTCGCAATTTGCAGAATGCCACAAGAGCTGAGACTTTTCGCCAACGGTGTTAGCAAAAAAGACAACAAAAGACAACTAAACAAATTTTTGCAACTAAAAATCCACGTTTCGTAAGCATCAATTATTTTTATTTTATTCCTGCTTTCATTTCTGTTTTTAGTATGTTTTCAATTTTTTATAAAGACAGACAAAAAATAATAATTTCTGAGAAAATAGACAACAGAAGTCAAATAATTAAATTTTGCAATTAAATATCCAAATTTAGTAAAATATTAATATTTTTATTTTATTCATGCTTTAATTTATGTTTTAGTAAAAATAACTTTGATAAAAACAGACGAAAGTTTAACTTCCGGTCTTATTAGCCATTTTGTTTCAGAAATTGTTGACAAGATTTCAGAATGAGCCTCTATCTGAGATATATCTTTGAGAGGCTTTAATGGCTTCCTTGTTTTTCTGAACAACATTCTGCTTTTCTGTTGATGGTTTGTTGCATTCCTTTGTGCAGCAAATTTGAAAATAGCTGAAGTAATTTGTCTAGGTTTAGCCAAACATGGCACTTTACCCACCTCAAAATCAAGCTCAATTACCTCCCGGACCGCCTCGTGCTGCCGTCTGTGTTACTCAGATTGAAGTAAGGATTTCTTGCAAAGGGCTTCTATGCAAGGATTTAACTTCTTCGTCCGATCCGCTTGCTGTTTTGCACATGAAAAATCGAGATTCAAAGCAATGGATTGAGGTAAGTATACCAAAATTATGCACATGCTTTGCTGGTACTGACACAGTAGCCCTACGGATGGATATTTTGTTGGAAATGCTATCCTGTCCGACCAAATTGAAGTATCGTGATATGATATTTTCACTTACGATTACTGAAATTTTTGTAACGCACTGATTACGGCAAGTTAACGCTTATGATTAAGCCTACTATGCGATGTTACGTAACACATAAGGAACAATAATTTGCATTGATTTACAGACGCAAAAGATAATATGCTTTAGGCCTACGCGGCTAGTCTTTGCAGCATGGCCTATTAGACTTGCCACTTGTAGCCTATCAGCTTTCCTAGTTCATCATGAAGTTTAATAATAATAATATAGACGGTCCTCTACATGAAGAGGCCGTTCCTCTTCCTCTTAATGCACTTACTACATAAACTACGCATTTCCAATCATGAAGTTTGCGATAGCCTAAAAAATACTTTCAATGTAGTCCGGACTGGAATTTATGCACTGCGTGGCGGAGATCTCCGCCGCGCAAATCTGGCCTGCTGGATCCGCAGCCGCACAGATTCTGAGAATTGAGCTCAGCTGCAGACATTTTCATCAGAAAAACAGGCTCTGTCCGCGCAATCCTTCTGTAACTCTGTTTTACAAGCTGATAACCGTGGCCGGCCCGCGCATTTTTGTCCCATCAACGAGAGGCCAACCGCGCAAAATATTTCGGAAAATTTTTCTTCGCCGCGCAAAATACAAAGATTCCAGTCTGGAATGTAGTATCTGCACACGAAGCAAAAAAACTTTGACAGCTGAAGATGCGTTACAGGACTAAGTTTAAGATAAGTTTTAGTTCAATGTCAGACTGTAATGTGAGTTGTGCGTGCAGACCTAATTTATTGGGTGTATTTTGATTTGGGTAGTTAATCGGAAGCACACAAAATAATATTTAGCATGCACAAATTTCAAGATTTATTTTCATAATATCAATAATTGTTGTAGTTACAGAACAAAATACAATAGTTACAACAATGTCAGAATCCATCGTGGCACATGACATTCATCATGATTGCAATGACATATGATGAACGTGACAGGTTATCGTGACAAAACAACAAAGGACAAAACATTATGACAACTCGACCTTACAGAAGCTATGTCATCATTTCATTGCATGATAAAAGAACAAAATTATATGATAAAAGTAGTTGATTGTTAGTATGTCCACATGCTGTTAATAGTTTATACTTTCATTTGTAGTGTGGTAGAACAGAACGCATCCAGAACACGGAAAATCCTTCCTTTGTGAAACCAATTGTTGTGGATTACTTCTTTGAAGAAGTGCAAAACGTGAAGTGCTCCATATACGACATTGATAGTTCTTCTGATGATTTGCAAAGTGCTGACTTCCTTGGTTCAATAGAATGCACACTGGGACAGGTGATAATTTGATACTCAACATATTGAATATTATTGATCATCATTATCATATCATCACCATATTTGATTTTGATAATGTGTTGGTAATTAACATCATCTCATTTTATACAATTACAGTCAAAACTATATTAGCTACCGCCTCTATGGAGCAGCCACCTAGGTGTATAAAGGCCACTCTTCAGAACCCCAAAATGACACTTTCTATAGAAATCAACCTGGATAGAAAGGCCACCTGTCTATAAAGGTCATTTTTCTCAGGTCCCAGAGTTGACCACTATAGACAGGTTTCACTGTACTGCATTCCTGTGCATATAAGTCACATCGATATTTAGCAGCATGATAGTGAGAATATACAGGAAAAGACGCTAACAAAGCACTTTGTATATAAGGCACAAGCCAGTTTCAAGCCAGCATTTAAGACTTGCAAGGTGTGACTTATGCATGCAGGAATACAGTAATGCTCTCACATTTGCCCAATTTAAGCCAATTAAATTTCAATTATCTAAAGACTTCTAATGAATAAGTTGACTGGGCATATGCAATCAGCAAGCACCAAATGCTTTATGACTTACTTGATGATGTGTGATGTATTATCTGTTGGTCGTAGATTGTTGCTGCTAGGACATTTTCAAAGCCTCTTGGACATCCATCGCAGAAAAATGCTGGAACTGTATCCGTAAGATTTGTCCGAGGTTGTTTTATTTCATTTTATTCAATTCAAGTCAATGAATGAGGCATGTAATGGATGTGTAATGTAACATTTAGGCTACAGAAGCATTTTACGAAACATTTAGGCCTACAGTGTTCAGAGAAATCTAACAATTTGGTTTATGCTTAAACAACTTAAGGTGAGAAGACAGGACTACATAATCTGACAAACTGTTCAACGGGTTTACAACACAAGCGATAAAGAAATTGTTCCTGGTCCGATATCTCTTATCTTCCTGGAATGACCACAGCAGACATAATTATACACTGTCTAATTTTAAAGCAAGACTATGATAGAATATAATACAATTTAATTCTATAAAACATTGATCAACATAAATCGGGATAAAGACATCTACAGGACAGGAACTGTTAAGCCGATTCAATGTAGAAAAACTTCTTCAAAGCCTAATTGTACAAAGCTCAGTGCAGCACCTTTGTTTTTATTGATGGTCACTGATGCAGGATTGTGTTTGTTCAAATACAGCTGACTTGTAGTTGAAGGAAATGTGCAGGATTACAGCTCCTAAGGGGCTTTGACATAATGACCAATGGACACTTGGTACATACATACAGTCAAACCTGCATCAGCGACCACCTCTATAGAGCAGCCACCTGTGTATAAAGGCCATTCTTCATAACCCCAAAATGACACTTACTATAGAAATCAACCTGGATAGAAAGGCCACCTGTCTGTAAAGGTCATTTTGCTCAATCCCAAACGTGACTATTATAGACAAGTTTTACTGTAACTTCTTCTACTGTATTCTAACCAACTTGAGTCTTGACGTGCAACAAGCTTCCCATAGTACGCTTTAGAATAGGATTTGAACTGTTGAGACTTGAGAAACATGGCTGGCAATTGCGCTTGTGTGGTCTCTAGTCTGTCATCTTTGTTTAAGCTGAATGTATTCGTTTTACTCATTAGCTGGAGATTCAAGAAGTGTCAGCAAATAAAGATGTAATATATTTACACTTCAAAGGAGAGAAGTTAGACAAGAAGGTAAGACATTGCTTAATACTGTATGTCAAATGCAAATCATTAAACCTCTAGAGAAAGAATGAAGTAGATCGGATTTTAGCCTTGTGTACATGGATTTAGTCAAACCTGTATTAGAAGCCACCTCTATAGAGCAGCCACCTCTGTATAAAGACCACTCTTCATAATAACCACAAAATGACACTTTCTATAGAAATCAAGCTTGACAGAAAGGCCACTTGTCTACAGGTCCTTTTCTTCAGGTCCCAAAGGTGACCACATAGACAGGTTTCACTGTATACGGGATTCAAGCTACAAATATGTATCAGAAATCAATGAACAGTTCTTGTTAATTCTTGTATTTTGCTTACATTACCAGAAGCAGACAAGTAGAGATGAATTATACACTCATTTTGTTTACTCGTTATAGGATTTTCTAAGTTTGTCAGATCCATATTTGGAGATAAGCCGTCAAGCAGCAGATGGATCATTTTCACCTATCCATCGGTCCGAGGTGGGTTAATTGTCTGCTCCGTGAAAGATGAACTTTAATTAGCTTTCATTTTTTCAGAATAAATTATGATGATGATGATGATATGCCCTGAATGTTTTTGTTTTGTTAACTGTCTTTATTTAACCGTTTAGTATAAGTACCTTAATGGCTTTCTATGCATGTATATTTTGAGAAATTAATTTTCCCAAATATATATGATGAGGAAGATAAAGTGTTATGAGTAATTTTACACATTTTTAGAGTTTTCTCAATTGCCTTGAGTTAATTCCTTTTTGTTAGCCGGTAATCAGCTCTTTCTACTAAGAATTGCATCCACACAATTTCCCTACACTTGCCGAATCCCTGTAAATATTGTAGCAAACAACCAGAAACCGTAACTTGTCAATTCAAGAATACGACAACTTTGCAATCGTTCACACATCGATCTCGCCAAAGCGTTTGACACTGTTCCTCACAAGAGACTTTTAGTAAAACTAAAAGCTTATGGTATTGGTGGCACTCTACTCACATGGATTGATAACTATCTCTCCTCTCATTCACAGCGTGTAAGGGTAGGTGATGCTCTTTCTGAGCAACGTGCCTGTATCAGTGGCGTCCCACAAGGTTCCATACTCGGTCCACTTTTGTTCCTTCTGTACGTCAATGAATTGCCGGAAATTCTCAATTCTTCATCCTGCACACTGTTTGCTGACAACCTAAAGATTTGTACTATATACAAGCTAAATGGAGAATTTTGCAGTGACATCGAGCGGTTCAAGTACACCATTACCAGATTGATGGCTTGGGCTGATACCTGGCAGCTAACGGTGGCAACTGCAAAATACTCTTTGCTTCATATTGGTAGTCGAAACCCTCATTTCACATACTGTATGAACGGTACTGCTTTGCCAAAGGTCACTACTTCTGTGTGATATCTTGGGGTGTATATTTCCCCCGACCTCAAAATGTCAACCCATTGGCACATAGTTGTCCAAAAGGCCTTCTGTACTTCAAATTATTTTCTGCGATCCCTCAAGTGGAACGACCCAGAGCATTTGATGCGTAGTTTTAAAGTGTATGTTCAACCAGTCTTGGAGTATGCTTCCGCCGCTTGTCCCCCCTACTTGAAAAAGGACATTCAATTGGTGGAGAAAGTGCAAAGGAAATACACGAAGTCTGTCTTCATTCGTTGCTTTGGCGATAGCACGAGCGAATATCCTGCACGACTGAGTAAACTAGGTCTAGAAACATTAGAATCTCGAAGAACTGTTCTCTACCTGTTTCTGTTTCACAAAATAATTCGAGGGAAAGTGAACGTTTGAATGCCAGCCTTCGTACTCGTCCAAACCTCGAACACTCGGGGGAATAGTAGACGATTTCACGTTGACAATGCATCAACTAGCTGCCGACATCGTTCTTTTTTCAATCGTGCCATAAGAATCTGGAACGATTTGCCTGAGGACATCGTTTGTGCTCCTTCATCTGAGCGGTTCAAAATTCAAAATTATTAAATATTTATGCAATTAAATAAAACATAGTCAACGCCTTCTATTTGTGTATTGTTTGGATATTTCATTTTTTCCAAATACATGTCCATGATGATGATGATGATGATGATGATGATGATGATGATGATGATGATGATGAACAATAGCTTTTCAATTCCCATGCCTGCCAATGGGGTTAACAGACTTCTCATATCTTCCGGAGTTATTTTGTATTTAGGTGCCATGCAGTTCAAAATTTAGTCGAGGTTATTGGATTTTTGTAATCAATTTTGAAAATGTTAACGCGTGATTTACTTTTGTAATGTAGTCTGGTAACCATAGCTGCCAAATTGGCCGCCTTTTTAACGGCAGTGCTATTTCAACAACAATTAACTGCAATAATTTCTAATTAATGGAACCAGCTACTCAACAAAACAAAATATTTGCACTTCCACATTCAATTTAATTTTTCCCCATAGTTAACACACAGTCACACAATGTAATGTAAAATGTTTCTTTAGACAGTCAGCCTATTCAAACGAATGAGATTTTCAAACATACCTGAAAAAGACTTTGTTTATTCACACCAGGTAGTTTATAAATCAGCAGTTACTATACATTACAACAACATCACAAGTTCCTGTGAAAGAAAAGACAAATGGCTGATGTTTTCTAACTTCTTCATTTTCACAGCTTGTGATGATGTCCATGTTCTAGACGTAATTTATTGCATTTGTACTTTGCAGGTTGTAGATAATACCCTCAATCCGACGTGGAAGCCAATGAGTCTAAGCTGCTCATTGCTTGGAATGCCAAACCCAACCTCACCGTTGAAAGTAAGTGTTAATTTCCGAATGCAACTATAATTTGACCCGTTATGGGGGTCGTGAAAGCCATCTTTGAACTGATTCTAATATTACAACGAATCTTGTAGTATTTCTTATGAAATAGCGCTACTACAGTTAAACCTCTATTAGCGACCACCTCTATAGAGCAGCCACCTGTGTATAAAGGTCATTCTTCATAGCCCCAATATGGTACTTCCTATAATAATTAACCTTGACAGAAAGACCATCTGTCTATAAAGGCCACTGTTTTCAGGTTCAGAGGTGACCGTTATAGACAGGTTTCACTGTACTTGAGTTGATCTTAGCAGTGTTACACTGCAGGCATTTAATTAAGACTGGTTTAAACTGTAGTTGAGTGTTTTGATATGTTGGTGCTTTTCAGGTTGATTGTTACGATTGGGATGACGATGGCAGTCACGATTTAATTGGTACTTTTATGACTTCCCTTGGCGAGCTGATGGAGACGACAGGAAAACAAGTAAGTGAAGTCAGATCACTGAACTTGTTGCCGCAGGATGACTGTTGAGATTGAGCATGAGATTCAGTCAACGTCTTGCGTTATGAGTAAGAGAGACTACTCTAGCTTGGTTGTATCAAGTGGTTGTGTTAATTAGATAAAGTGTTGCTTCAAGAGTGAATATGCAGGAAAAGTTTGAAATGACAGACATTATATAGTAGAGTACAGTGTAACTCGGTTAATATCACAACCTCGGGAAAATTGTAAAACGAGATATTATGCAAGTCGTGACAATAACCAAGTCTCATACTAAGACCTTTAATTTTGCAGAAACGGCTCAAAAAGTAACAAAATCGGGTCGTAGAACAGCAAACTCTGTATGAACATCAAACAGAGCTATTATGTAAAGATTTAAGCAACACAAGACTCATTTTCTTGGATTTGTCCCGCTCAATGAGGCGAACACAATGAAAAACACTTCATCAACTTTTCCTTTCAAGACAATTGCAGCGCCTTCAAATTTAAGCAAGGCAACAGTCCTTTTTCACGAGCTACCATTATGGGAAAAACCAGTGCATTGTTGGGCAAGTTGAGTGCCTGAAGCAGCGAAGAAACTGGGTTTCTGACCCATATTATCAACGAAAATCATATGTTTAAGCAAAGTAGCGCAGCTTGAAGAAACCTGCCTCAGTATCAAATCCAACTTTCTCTGTATTGCGAAATCAGAGACATCAACCTTCCCCATAATGCACTTGCTTTTTCCAAAATGGTAGCTTATGAAAATGGTCTACTCATCACAGAAAGCGTGACAATAAGCAAGTGTAAACATGAAAATCGTTTGGAAATCCGTGATAATAACCGAGATGTGACAATATCCGAAGTGATACTAGCCGAGTTATACTGTACTTGTTTCATTAGCCCATGGTTTAATTACTGACTAATTTAATTAATTGACTTCAATGAGTTGACGTGAGACTTGCTTCTGTTTGAATTCAGCGTTCGTGGCCATGTATCAACCCTAAGAAACAAAAGAAGAAGAAGTCGTATCAAAACTCAGGAATCATTCATCTTACTTCCTGTGAGGTATATACAGTCAAACCTATGTTAGTGGCCACCTCTTTAGAGCAGCCACCTGTGTATAAAGGCCACTCTTTATAACCCCAAAATGCCACTTTCTATGTGAATCAATCTGGACAAAAAGGCCACCTGTCTATAAAGGTCATTTTCGTCAGGTCCCAAAGATGACCATTATAGACAGGTTTCACTTGACATCTCACCTAGATCACTTTAGGTGTTAGTCATGGAAGCTTTATACATTTCAAGCACAGCTCCTTGAAAGGGAAGTAATAGTTGACGTGTGAACCTGATGTTGTCATTCTGTAGTTACGCGATAGTAAATATATGTATCCGTGTCAGACGTGTCATCTTGTTATTACCCTCTTTCCTGTCTTTACCTTTTCGTCTTAACAAGCTTGCTATCCTGTCTTCTACACTGTGTCTTTCGACATAAAGTTCTGGCACCAATTATACTGATCGACTGCCGGTGTTTTTCTTCTGCCGTTTCTGAAATTCAGTTTTCTTCTTCAGGTTGTCAAACGATTTTCTTTTGTTGATTTCATCAGCCATGGATGTCAGATCAATTTCACGGTCAGTTGCGTCTGACGTTATATACATATAGTGTGTATATTATATACATTTGTGTATTCATCACGCAAGAGCCTTTGCTTAATTGCTGGTGCAGTCAAACCTTTATTAGCGACCACCTCTATAGTGCAGCCACCTGTATATAAAGGCCACTCTTCATAGCCATAAAATAACACTTCTATAGAAATCAACCTGGACAGAAAGGCCACCTGTCTATAAGGGTCATTTTTCTCAGGTCCCAGAGGTGACCGTTATAGACAGGTTTCACTATAATAGGGTTGTTTAAAGTGGTTCCTTGCAAATACATTGTCGCTGATATTGGCCTTGATAGGAGCGACGTCAATATGCTGATATGATCAATCGTATGAATGTACACATGTTTATACTCAAAGAGAAAGAGAGAGAGAGAGAGAGAGCATCAAGCATTGAAATTTCATATCAATGCGACCTGATTGACTTGTTAGATGTTAGTTTCAGATGTCGTTGTTTATTGAGGGTGACACAATAGCTCAATGAGCATATACATAGCATGCAACACCCTCGCTTCTTGTTCATTGGCAAGCGACAGTGTTTGTATTGTTAATTCAGAACAATAACCTGGAAAGCAGCCAATCACGCTTTGCTGTCATTGTTCAGTTTGACCAATCACCAACAGCTATGAAATCTAGTCGTGTCCAATTTTAATTGTAATCAAACCGCGTTTGAGCTGTGCATGCAGAGCGATTGATCTGTATGATGTGCACAAACCGCGATGATCTGAGGTCTATTGTTCTGTTAATAACAAATAGCCATTCGCTCATTTCAGTGTTGTTGAGGCTTTAAAATTGAATTTAAATGTGAATGAAATCCCTTCGCCGATTACCTAAGACAACGTACAATTTCTTGGGCAACCTAGTAAAGTCAAACCTGTGTATTAGCGGCCACCTCTATAGAGCAGCCACCTGTGTATAAAGGCCACTCTTCATTACCCCAAAATGACACTTTCTATAGAAATCAACTTTAACAGAAAGGCCACCTGTCTATAAAGGTCATTTTCCTCAGGTCCCAGAGGTGACCATTATAGACAGGTTTCACTGTACTTGATTGTCTTGTTCTAAACATTGTTTGTTTCCTTAGGTTGCAATCGATTTCACGGCATCAAATGGCGATCCGTCACAACCATCGTCATTGCATTACATTAATCCTTATGAGCCAAATGAATACACCAAGGCTTTGCTCTCTGTTGGGGAAGTCTGTCAAGATTACGACACGTGAGTTGTTTCTTTGTGGTTACTTAATCCGACAGCCTGAGGCAGTTGTAGGCTTGTAGCGGACATTAACGCATGTTAGTTGTACCGCTAAGACCGATGCGGTTGTGGTCTTAATTCCAGTCTGTTATGGTCAGTGATCACCTATAATTTTATGGTTGCTATAACTTGATCTGATTTGAAAGAAAAGCTTGCTCGGATTGACTCAGATTACAGTTTGTAGTTGTGAGATTTATGTAAGGTCATTGATCAAGTCATGTTATTTCTGTGTGAATTTAATAATTTTTCTGGAGTTGCAGTAGGATTCAGATTGCAATCTCTTGTGCCTTCGTGCTTAATTACGATGTATTCCGAACCAATGCACAGATCCATCCAAACCTATTTTAGCGACTACCTGTCTGAAGCAACCTCTCGTCTGAAATGATCATCTTCAGGAATCTCTTAGAGTTTCAAATACTGAAATTTACCTGTCTACAGGGACCATTAACGTTGTTGGGTCTTTAGATGGTTGCTTAGAACAGGTTTGACCGCACTGATTGGTAATCAGTGATTGGTTGATTACTGAGGGCCTGTTACTTATTTCATTTAGCTAATGAACATATCTGTGAATATTTGAACACCTTAGAGCATGATTATGTTTTATTCTTCCAGAGATAAATTGTTTCCAGCACTTGGCTTTGGTGCTCAAGTTCCACCAGAATATTCGGTAGGTTGTTCCGTTCAACGTGTCTTGAATGACCCATATGAAGAGAGCACCGCCAAACGTCAAGTGGCCAGTTATAATAATAGACAAACAGTTTTACTCATGTTGTACGACCACCTTCAAGTGATTCCTTGTAAATTTTATTGCAATACAGTCTGCCTGTGTTAAGATAATGCCGTGTTAAGAGACCACCTGCGTTAAGAGACCACCTGTGTTAAGCAACCACCTGCGTTATGACACCACCTGTGTGAGCACCTTTGTCAAGCAATCACTTGCGTTTAGAAACCACCTGTGTTAAGAGACTGCTTTTACTAATTCATTTATGATTGACAGGTTACTGTATTACCAAATATAGGTGTCACTGACACAATCACAAAATGACATCTCAAAGAAGTAAACATCACTGGATATGTATTTGGCTGCTACAATGATTATTCATTATCTAGATTCATTATCTACCATTTGTATCATGCCTGTTCTGCAGCAGTGAGTATTGATGGAAGATTTTCAGAATAGTATTTGTTCATTTACTTTATCTGCTCCGTGCAAAAAAGCTTTAAGCTTATCGGATTTTCAGAATAAATGACGATTGATTGATTGATTGATAGATGGGCCATTCAACGTAAAGTCACTCATAAAAATATTATGTCAAAAGGTCTGAAAACACTCGATATTTGCGCCGTGAAAGTTTCGTGCCATTTTGTTTTCGTGAACATCGCTGCAGACGCTTTCCTTTGTAGCCCTACGTTTGCTCGTTTTTGTCGACATCTGTGTTGTATTTGGTTATTTAAGTGTTTACTTTTAGCAAAGGTGTTCCATGTCGGAATTAAATGTGAATATACTTTGCATTCCTTATATTGCCAGGTCAGCCATGAGTTTGCGCTTAATTTCAACGTATCAAACCCATATTGTCCAGGTGAGGAGATCTGTAATCTGATCGTAAATGTATAATTTCTATTTATTCAACAAATGGGCCGTAATTAGATGCCATTAAAGTGTCCTTTTATGGGGGTGCTTTGGCATATACAGTTGAATCTAACTAATTGGGTTCCAATCAAGTAATATATTGTTTCAGATATACAATAAGACAACATCTTTGCAAAGATACAAAGACGATGAAGATTTCAATGATATAATTCTCAATTATCTTTTAATCAAAACCTCAGAAACAAACACAAACACCACTAATCACGTCATTATATAGACCAATCAAATTGCTTGAATATAAAGTGCAGAAAAAAACATTAAATCAATATTTGCAAATAAAATTTATCAACTTTCCTAAGGCCAAATTGTCGTGCATTCTAATGATGTTTCTTCAGCCAATATCATTATTTGCACATGGTTTCTGAACAGAATTCTTTCTTGTGGTTTCTAGGGTTGAATGGTGTTCTCGAGGCGTATCAAACATCACTACGCAAAGTCAGGCTCTATGGTCCAACTTACTTTGCACCCGTCATTCGACATGTCAGCCGATTTGCCAGTATGGCTGCCGAAGAAGGAGCTGCCAATGTATGTCCATTGTGGTTTATCATTGGTTTGTTTGTTCTTGTTTATTAGAGTCCACTAAACTGGACAACTTTGGGAAACTGTCATTAAGGTTCAGGTCTTGCCATTTTGGTCCGATAAAGCAGCTGCTCCAATTACGTGACAGTCCAAGCGAAGTCGATCTCGTGGATTTGTTGCATATGTGTGCTTGATTATGGATCGAGAGTTTTATAAATTATTTTGAAGTTATGTTGTTATTGTAATAAATAGAGGTTGTGGAATACAAATAGTGTAGCTACTAAAATATACTTGTGTTCAGAATAAATTATGATTGATTTATGTGGCAAAATCATGATTAATTTATGCGGCATAAGTCATAATTAATTCATGTGGCATAAATCATGATTAATTTATGTGGAATGTATCATAATTATTTTATACGGCATGCAGTAGGTCGTAATAAATTTATGTGGCATAAATCATGATTAATTTATGCAGCATAAGCAGCCAAAGAACTAAGTAGTCAGTTTTTTCTTTGTCGTTAGGAACCTTTAGTTTGTTTGGGAATTTTGAATGCAAAATTGTAAGCTGTTATGAATATTATGTTGTTATTTCAGAGTTATTTTATTCTTCTGATAATCACGGATGGCGAGATCACTGATATGGATGCTACAAAGAACGCCATCGTTCACGCTTCAAGAACACCAATGTCGATTATAATTGTCGGTGTGGGAAATGCTAGATTTGATAACATGGAAGAATTGGATGCGGATAGAAAAAGGTAAAGTGGAATTTACGTTCAGGTTATTTCTATAGGAAATGTTGTTTAGGGCCTGCAGTCAAAACCTGTCTTAAGCGACCAGCCATGGGAACAATTGAAAACTGTCTCTTGATGCAGCTGGTCGCTTAAGACAGGTAAACTGTATTGTTTGTACATCTGCAGTGTGTTAGGTCGCTATAGACAGGTGGCTGTTCTGTAGAGGTGACCTCTTTAACAGGATTTTCTGTAGATTTAATACGAAGTGATAGTGTTTGACACTAGTTGTCGAGCGACATCACAAGGAAGCGACTGCAGCAAGATCGAGCTGGTTGTATTCTGAGCTATCTACAGATAGGCAGATGCTTGTTATCGTTTTCCATGGAAATATAATACAGACTTAACCGATCAGACTTCGTCTTAAATACATATCTAGTAAATTTATAATTATGAATCAAGTGGTCACTTAAGACAGGTGGTCACTCAAGACAGGTAGTCGTTTATGACAGGTAAATTATATTGTTTGAACCTTTAATGGATCACTCGAAGGTGGTCTCTTGAGATAGGCGATCGCGTATTGCAGGTGGTCGCGTATGGCAGGTTTAATTGCATTTCACAGCAATCCTTTGCGTTATTTCGACAGACTTGCGTCGGGTGGAGTTATTGCTGAGCGAGATATTGTTCAATTTGTTCCATTCCGTGATTACAAAGGGGTAAGTGATGTGCTCGTTGTATCACTTTGTTAGTAATGAAGTATGGTCATACATTGTATGGTATGGCATTGGGTCATACCTGTTTTGTGTTGTTGAATCCATGGACTCTATCACATTTCTGCATCCTATTGGTTGTCAGCCATTGCGCAGTTCCTGTTTCGCCAGTGAGTGGTTGTTATCTTGGCAGTATGTCGTGATGATAATGAACGTGTCTATTGTCTTACCTTGTTGTCTATTCGGAGAGTCCTGATTATAACCGTGTCAAGAACTTGTATTGTATACATTGTCCGTTGGTAAGTTTGATATTCTTCCAAATGGGACAATATGGTTCAAAGGTTGGAGTACACAGGCATCACACTTTGCGTAATACCACAGACATGCAGACATGACAAAGGTCAGCTCGATCAACCTCTTATCAAATCATCTCACTATATGACTGTTAATTGTCGTCCCCACGGTTTCAACTGAATTTGTTATGGTCGGTGCGGTCTAGCGGCTAGTATGTATGGCTGCCAGTCAGACGTCCCGGGCTAGACTCCCGGTCCATCCGACACATAATTAATCAATTATACTCGTTGCGTCTTCTATGGTTTTAATTGTCGAGGGCCCCGAGGGAGACAAGCCATTGGCTTATTGGGGGTACCCTCGTTAAACAAAGGGGCCTTTTTCGATATTTACACGCACAACGTCATCGCACCAAATGCGGAAAGCAATCAATTCTCTTCACGAATCTTTTGTAGACTAATCCACCGGCCCTGGCGAAAGCAGTCTTGGCAGAGGTTCCTACTCAAGTCGAAGAATATTTCAACAAGCGGAAAATACGACCTAACGGAATGTGATGCTAATTTATGGAGTCATCTGGCTTTACCCTCATTAGTCACCGTGAAATGTAAACACTCAAAAGAGGGTAATTTATTGATGGTTGCAGCACTAGAAGGCCATCGCAACGATGTGGATTTATCATATTTGTCCTTCGGTCTTTAAACTACCTTTTTGTTTAGCGCATTTTATATTATACTTTAGTGTTATCGGTTTTCGTCGTGTGGAGAGATCGTTTGCAATTCGGGTTAACGACTGCGTCCAATGATATTACATTAAGATGCTTGTAAGTAGTTTTATGCCACTAAGGACTCATTTTAATAACGTCATGTAAATGATGTATTACTGTTTATTCGCATTTAGAAAGAATAAATCACATTAATCCAGCTGTTTAGTTCTTATCTATGGAGCTGCTTTCTTGTCCTTGTTACTATTAATTATCTACTGTATGGTAATTGTTTCTTCTTTACTCTCCTGATCCTCAATATTTTTCTGATAATTTTCAATTCTCTTCCATTTCTCTCTTCTTGCTATTTTATTTCAATTGAATTTTAATGATGTAATCTGTATACGGTCTCCCAAACAAACAAGCTGTTAGTGCTTACAGGATGACCTTGATCATGTACTTTTTCGTTTTAGCTAACTCATATATTAATTGTAAAAAATACTCTGCTGTCCTGTTTATGATCAAAATAAATATCTATCTATAATTATATCAGTCATCATCATCATCATCATATATTTTAATTATACTCTTATTCTACTGAAGAGGACCAGATGTCCCCCAGAGCTACCTGCGCAAGTACGTTTTACAGAATGACAAGCGTGAGTCAATCAGCTGCTATTGATTCCCCAAGCAGATAGTCCATATGCATCTTGGGACACAGTGATTTTACAGTCACGTGATTTTGACATTCTTGCCTGCCAAGAGCTGCGTGGAAAATGATGACCCATCACATAATTGTAGACTGTTGATTTGTTGAATCCACTCCGAGCAAGCTAATCCCAGCTAACTGTGAATGCGAACAATATTGAACTCGTCTGAGTTCCAAAATTCGACTAAAGTACGCTTGGTGAATTCCTTTAAGCCCAAGTTAGGGACCGCTCATTATTTATGTCTAGGGTGGGTACCGAAGAGAAGCGGGGTGGTTAGCTCAAAGTTTGGCAACACCGAAGGTTGGGTAATTTTATTGGCAGCCACGTTCAACTGGCATTTCTTTTCCTCTGCTAGTGATTAACCCAGTTTCTTCGCTGCTTCACGCACTCAACTTGCCCCACAATGCACAAGTAAAGGCCGATTTCGTTATTAGAACTGTTTGAGGGAATAGGATTACACTCTTCATTCTGCTCCCTGGAGGAAGATCAACAAACCCAATATCAAAGTTGTACTTAGCTGTGGTTCCTGAACTCGACCACGACCTTGTCTAGTATAATATGAAAACGAAAGTGGGTTTTCATCCTTGCATGGAAATGAATATTACAAAATAAATGAATACTATATTAATTGAAATGAATATTAATGAATATTATTGTATTTTCCCAGTGGATCAAGTTTTGCATATATTAGTCCTTCTGTTACACAATTTGAAAAGCACCACGCTAACCCTGATGCTGTAAGCTATCGCATGGGATATATAAGATCAATCCCAAGGACGTTTAATTACTCTTCGACGGCCTTGAACCTTAGTATGCTGTGCCGGCGGTCGAGTCAAGGTGTCTCCTATATCTGGCTTGATCATCGCATTATTGTACTTCTTTACGCATGTTGCCGACAAGCGGACGATGGATTCGACTTGCAGGACAATCGCTTTCCGCAGAGGTGAATCCAGCATTCGTTTGATGGGTCTTTCCAAAAACATTATCGCACCCGAAATTCATTAACGAAGGCGCTGATTACAATGAACGAGGTTCATTGTCAATCCAGCAGGCAGGCTGCGGGGGGGGGGATTTTCGAGTATTTGATCACTGATACTGGTCAGTAAAAAACAAGAATTACGGGCAGTCAAAGTGAAATATAATTATGCTACCATCCGAGGTGTGTGTTTATTGCTTTGTTATCGTCCTTTTGCAATAACGTTGATAGGGACATTTTTGATGGGTGCAACAGCATCCGCGGAACTCCCCCCTCAGTGGACCCGCCCCTGGCTGTCCACAAGAACATATTCATGCTTTCGCATTTGCTTTGCATTGGAATAAACAACGAACGGAGAATGAACACAATAAAATACATCATTAGAGGTTTAGTAGAACAAATTGAAATCGAATCAACTTAATTCAAAATGATACATCTGGATGATTTCATGAGAGCAGCGGCACATGCAAACAAAGGCAGTTACAAGAATAGTGCACGTTTACTTTCCTAAAGCAGCTCTGTTCAAATGTCCGTGTGGGTTGCCAAGATTTCTTGAACACGTCTGCCGACACAAAGGATAATTACTATTGAGTTGGGCGTTGTAATAGTACCAAAAACCCAAGGCTCGCACACCAGTGTACATGCCAACGGCAACAGAGAGGCATTCCTTGTGTTTCAGCTGCTTTTGTATTTCCTTCGGGCTGATCACTTTCACCACGCGTCTTACAATCCCACCCCAGAATGCATGGCGACGCTTCCGTCCCGAACGAAGGTAGTCACCGCAAACAGTCCGCATGTCATTGTAAAACCCATTATCACATGCAACCTTTGACCATCCGTTTGCAAATCCCTGAAATAAACAACAAGAAAAAGATTTTAATTTGTAAATAATCAGGTCAGGTTTTTTATTAGTTTCTTTTTAATAAATAAGTTTAGTAGCAATTATTGTAAATATTTCTAGAGTAATTTAATAGTTTTCAATGCTATGGAAATTAATTATATTGTATTAGACATTTTTACCAGAATTACTTTTGTAAGTTATCCGTTTATAAAGCAAAATGTTGATAATGCAATTGAATGCATTAAGTAATTGCCGACATCATTCTTACTTCAATCGTGCCATAAGAATCTGGAACGATTTGCCTGAGGACATCGCTTGTGCTCCTTCATCCGAGAAGTTCAAATTCACAGTTATGAAACATTTATGCAGTAAATAAAATCTAGTCAATGTTGTATACGCATCTGTAAGCCGTTTAGTGTAAGTGCGTTTAACCAACGCCTTCTATTCGTGTATTGTTTCGATAATTCTTTTTTTCAAATACATGTTCAAAATGATTTTGTTTAATTAAAGCATCTATTTTATGACTGCGTCCTCCAGTTGTGGCCCAATGGTGTTCTGGCTCAGGCTACACAAGCAGTTCAGCGTGATTTGAAAGCACAGACTACACTTATCTTCTAATGGCCTGTTTTTTGAAGCAGAAACATGATTTCGTCTAGTAAGGCGGTATGTCGTGAAGGCGCACAAATCAAAACATTGAAGCTAAAACTCTGAAAAATAGAAATTGAGCACCTTTTCCTTAATAACTATTGGTTCTTATCAAGAAAGTATTGTGCGTGAACAAAATTGCACTGTCACAAAGCGCTACGCCAAGCGATTATAGTAATTGTACTCACACAACCGTAGCATATGTCATGTTTGTTACAAGCCGCTTGGAATTTTCCCTTGTAACCACTCCTGATGTTGAATGGAAAAGTACAACCGTTGATATGCGGTGGGCGGTTGATTCCACAAGATTCTATTACCGCAATTACCAAGCAGACTGCGAATGCCACAAGTACGAGTTTAGACATGGCTATGTCAAAGATTAAAGAACGAGGTACTAGTCCTGGTAGTCCACAGATGTCTAAGGAGAAGTAGTTTTACTCGTATACCTCACGGCCTCTTTGACACTGCAGAATTTCTTCCTTTCCTATCAACTTCTTCCTCAACAGCCAGACAATGACATCCCGGATGTTTTTGTCAAAGACTAATCATCATTCATTATAGGCCTACCCGCGGCTTTCATCACAGTCGCTAATACAAATAACTTCAAAATAGACCTTGTGACAATTCAAAAGAATGGCTGCGTAGTTAAAGATGAACGTATAATCAGACTATTGTCCATTTCACTGTCTTTTCACGGCATCAAACAACTACTAATAAAATACCAACTGAAATCGTAGCCAAATCTAAAAGCACGATACCATCCCATTTGGTTACTTCAATGGGTTAAAAGGACTTCCAGGAGTCGTACCTAGCAGAACTTCAACTCGGTGATATAAGATTCCATTAACGCTAAGTAAAGTCCTGCCAAAGAAACAGAAGCTCGTTGAACAAAACTTCGTTTCTAAAAGTTTGTTCTTTAATGTCTTTTTAGACTAAAACAACAACAAATACTCTGCATCCGACTTTACAAATCTAGAAACGTCAGGTACTTTCAACCCAAATGCTTCATTTCACTAAAAAATTTTGCCATCGCATTTTGCTCCGTCTATTTCTTCGACCTTGGAAATATCAAATCAGTGATCAACGGAAAAAATGAGGGAGCGGCAAAAACTTTAGTCCGCACTTACGTCCCCCAGATGTCCCAGTGACTTAAAAATGCGGCCGACGGCTGTGAGACCTCCTAGGGACGTCCCCTGACCGTCTGCGTTTGCTGGGTGGTTACTCAAGTATGACTTGCAAATGTCATTAAGCCCCACGTATAAAGCACGTCTATATTATGTATTTTGTTGTGTCAATTATAATTACTAATTTTTTACAATAAAATAAAATCAAATACATCTGACCAATACTTGCAGTAGTCTCTCGTTTGCAGTAAGTAGCAGGCAGACCCAACGAATGCTTCATACTTCAGTCGTCTTCATTTGCATAGTGGTGATTAATAATCAGATCTGGATAACATCTCGTCAGTGACTGCAGCAGAAGTTCTTGGATAAAGTCAACTTGGTCGGGAGGTGTAAAATCATCTGTTGAAGATCTAAGTAAATGAGAAAAGCAACAAATAATTATTATATTTCAAATTGATACAGACAGTATGATCGGATATAAATTAAACCACAAATACAGTACACAAGCTATACATTTCTACTTAACTATCCTTAAACTATACAATTTTACGACCTAAAAACCTATTATAAAATTACTCCTAAACACTAAAATTTCTATCATGCTGTCCAAGATGCTGTCCATCAAATGTTCCACGGACGCTGATGGCAAACAATTAACAAATATTTACAAATAATTAACTGAGTAGGTGGCAGCCCAGCAGACAGAAAATCGATCAATTAATCAACCAATCCATAAAAGTTGTCACGTGCCATCAGATCAATGCATCTACTCGGAATGTGGACAGTATGCGAATAACCGCTACCATATACTCTACTGTTGTAACGTACATTCTTATATTAGATTTGCGAAAGATAGAGAAGGAAACATCTCATTGATTTAATTCTTTTATAATCTTAACGTAATTACCACTGTATTAGTTTTAGTAATACATTTCATTAGTTTCTTCAACCTGTATATCTATTTACGAAAATGTTTACCTCGCAGGAGGTGGAAATAAATTACCCAGATCAACCAATCAATCAATCAATCAATACGTCAATTAATAAATAAAACAATAAGTCAATCAACCAATCACTCACGCACTCAATTAATCAATCAATCAATCAATCAATTAATTAATCAATCAATTAATCAATCACTCACTCATTCAATTAATCAATCAATCAATAAGTCAATCAACCAATCACTCACTCACTCACTCACTCAATTAATCAATCAATCAATCAATTAATCAATCAATCAATCAATCAATCAATACGTCAATTAATCATTCAATCAATTAATCAATCAATCAATCAATCAATCAATCAATAAGTCAATCAACCAATCACTCTCACTCAATTAATCAATCAATCAATTCATCAATCAATCAATCAATCAATTCATCAATCAATCAATCCAATGTATTTCATGAGGGTGATGACTTGTCTTCTCTGAGGCCTTCTCCATCAAACAATTAATATAATGAATAAAGTATACTACTGTATACTAGCTCCTATCGCCATAACGATATTCCCTATTGCCATAACCTACTGTTTTAATTGATATCCAGTAAAGGATGAGCTGGAAAAACTGAAACAGGTTTCTAAAACGATATCTGATTATCCAAAATCACACCAAACACAATCAACCATTTCTAACATCACATGCGTCCCTTGATTTATCACTCTAGACGGATCTCACAATATAACTACCTTACCTTGCTAATGTAATGACCTTTGGAACAGGCAGTGCTTTCAATACATGTTCAAAAAGCTCTACGTTTTCACATATCTCTGACTCTGTGCTGATGTGATGCGGCAACTCTGCACATTGACCGGCAAGGTGGACCTAACGAAAAAGATTCAAGGTTATCCAACTAAACAATGGCAGTTTACATGCAATATTTCAANAGTCAATCAACCAATCACTCACGCACTCAATTAATCAATCAATCAATCAATCAATTAATTAATCAATCAATTAATCAATCAATTAATTAATCAATCAATCAATCAATCAATCAATCAATCAATCAATCCAATGTATTTCATGAGGGTGATGACTTGTCTTCTCTGAGGCCTTCTCCATCAAACAATTAATATAATGAATAAAGTATACTATACTAGCTCCTATCGCCATAACGATATTTCCTATTGCCATAGCAACACCTACTGCATTATATTACTGTTTTAATTGATGTCCAGTAAAGGATGAGTTGGAAAAACTGAAACAGGTTTCTGAAACGATATCTGATTATCCGAAATCACACCAAACATAATCAACCATTTCTAACATCACGCGTCCCTTGATTTATCACTCTAGACGGATCTCACAATATAACTACCTTACCTTGCTAATGTAATGACCTTTGGAACAGGCAGTGCTTTCAATACACGTTCAAGAAGCTCTACGTTTTCACATATCTCTGACTCTGTGCTGATGTGATGCGGCAACTCTGCACATTGACCGGCAATGTGGACCTAACGAAAAAGATTCAAGGTTATCCAACTAAACAATGGCAGTTTACATGCAATATTTCAA
>OFHS01002024.1:0-23464 GCA_900245855.1 Calvadosia cruxmelitensis
TTATTTACGTTGTAATTATTATATGGATGCATTATCCGTGAGTCATGCTCCGAGAGCTTCTATGTTCCCCCTCTCATAGCATAGACGTCACGTTACCATAGTAACCGTGAGTCAAAAAAGGTTGTAAGATGTGTACCAACCTTTGTCATGCTTTCCCAGTTTTATTTTGAAATGATATACTACACCTTCAGGAAGTATTATTTGGAGCGTAGTTGCCCCTTGCCCCCTTAATGCTCCCCGTCTGGGTGGAAATGTTATTATTGTCTTCTGAAAAATTTTGGATTTGTTTTGTTATTTTATTTGTTTGTTTTGTTTCCTGTTTGGTTTATTTGCTGCTGCATCTCCATGGCAGGTTCTCGGTCGTCAAGTCTACATTTCCAATCATCAACTTGGCGGGCCTCAGATCATGCATAAGAATGGTAAGCAAGCGATGCTTGGATAAAGAATTCAAAATGAGCTTGCCTGTGATTTCACTGTACTTATCTGATATTCTTCTAGAGAATTTGTATCTGCAATGGTATGTAAATGTTGTGCCTGATCGTCTGCCTACGAGCACTGTTGTAGCTTCTGGCACAAATTGGTACAGTCAAACCTGTATTAGCGGCCACCTTTATAGAGCAGCCATCTTTGTATGAAGTCAACCTGGACAGAATGGCCACCTGTCTATAAAGGTCATTTTTCTTAGGTCCCAGAGGTGACCGTTATAGACAGGTTTCACTGTAATGCATTGGACTTATGATGTTGTTTTTTAGTTTCTTTGTGATTTTGATTCTTGTTTCTGTCCACAGGGGTCTCTCATGCTATATCAAAAGATGATTTTGGTGGCATTTTGACGATCGTAAAATGGCTGTCCTTTGTTCCCAAAGTAAGCCGGCGTTTTATGTTTCCAAGATGAATTATGACATTGCAGATTACAGTCAAACCTGTATTAGCCGCCATCTCTATAGAGCAGCCACCTGTGTATAAAGGCCACTTTTCATAACCCCAAAGGGACACTTTCCATAGATATCAACCTGGACAGAAAGGCCACCTGTCTCTAAAGGTCAATTTTCTCAGTTCCCAGAGGTGACCGTTATAGACAGGTTTCACTGTACAATGATTGAGGCAGCTAAGTAATCCAGCCTGTCCTCTAAACTGTCATTCGATTGTCTACAAAATTGGTCGGGGCAACAACAACAGCAACTGGAATGCTGGTCGTTATGAACAGGTGGTTGTTATATACAGGTCGATTTACTGGATGTGATGCCATGTTTTAGTGGACCTCATGTGATGGAAACGCCCTTTCCATGCCACAATGACAAATGGGTTATTAGATAGATAGTCCAGTCCAAGGTCCAATCCGTTACCTAAAAGGCCATATAGAGCAGTGCCCATCTCCATTACCTTAACCTTGGTCAACATCATTGCATTTGGACAATCATCATTGCAGTAGGGAGTTATCAGTTTACGGGTTGTTTAATACGGTGAGCTTCCTGTTCGTCTCGTGCTGCTGAGTGCGAAGCTGAGGAGTAGCTAGAACCATTTTAGAAGGCTTTGGAATTTCCAAGCTCGCTTTCAAATGGTTGACGAATATAAATCTGACAATGTGCTTAATGTTATCACGTGACATTGTTTGGTTTACGTTTCAGTGTCGCCATCATCCGTTGCCAATAACGACATCTCTGGATCCGATCGATCGCGAGATTGGCTTCACTCCTACCAAGGCCCCTTACAACCCGCGTCACATGTTGGCAGGACAACAAGAAGCAGGTTAGGCCAACTGATGTGGGCTGTTTGCCATTTTTCCCGCACGACATACATTTTTCATTTGATATTGAACATGGCATCTCCTTTGTTGACCAGACGGTAATGGTCATGCAATGAATAATTGACTTGTGCTGATTACATAGTTTATTAAATTGTATGTATATCATGTTTTATTATGGCTCAACCAATGCTGCTTACATTCTAAATGAACTCAAACTAAAAATCTAACTTTTATTCGGTATATAATTGCAGTCGCAGTCGGTTGAACTTGCAAGAGATTCCTGAATGACTTATTTAAACTTTCAGAGCCCTTTAAAATAGCCGTTTCTAGTTTAACCCTTGTCTGCCCTAACCGCACTTAACTGTCTTTTTGTGTGTGTTTACAGACGATCCTGAGGAGTGGCAGAGTGGATTCTTCGACTCCAATAGTTTCATTGAGATCCTTGCTGGTTGGGGAATGACCGTCATCTGTGGACGAGCAAGGTCAGACAAAGCGCTGGATAGCTTATGCTGATTGACGTGCAATACTTTGCAATGTCTACCAGACCAACTATCAGCATTTATATGTTCTTCGTACAGTGAAACCTGTCTATAACGGTCACCTTTGGGACCTGAGGAAAGTGACCTTTAATAGACAGGTGGCCTTTCTGTCCAGGTTGATTTCTATAGAAAGTGTCATTTTGGGGTTATGAAGAGTGGCCTTATACACAGGTGGCTGCTCTATGGAGCTGCTAATACAGATTTGACTGTACAGTGATACGTTACCGTACTTAGCCTGTTACTTTGCATCAAAACAGACTCCAAGAATTGGAAGACAGTTTGACAGCCGCAATGTATGTTGGGACACTATAATCGAATCTCTCTCTCTCTCTCATTGAGTTTCTATTATTTTGTCTTTAGGCTTGGTGGCATCCCGGTGGGCGTGGTATGCACTGAAACGAGGGCAGTTGATGTCTCGGTTCCAGCCGATCCTGCTGATCCAGCATCAGAAATGAAGGTGATTTGATCCTGCATAAATTATACATCATAACTGACATAATTATGATCATGACAAGTTATCAGAATAAATTGTAACTACAACTATCATACATACTGTAGCATTTATGATCTGTAATAATTTATGATAATTTATTTAGCACTCATGAGCTGTAACAATTTTTTTGTGATAATTATGATAACTAGGGTATTATAATTGGACATAAATTATAATTTATTATCGTAATTTTGAAAACATTTCGTTACTGTTCATTGTTTGTCTCTTCAGACCATCGTGCAAGCTGGTCAGGTGTGGTTTCCAGACTCCTCTTACAAAACTGCCCAAGCGATCAACGATTTCAACCGCGAACAACTACCACTGATGGTATTTGCCAATTGGAGGGGTTTCTCTGGCGGCATGAAAGGTAACGACGCGTTCACACGTGTGTTTACACTGACGTTTTACGCAGTTTCTATTGTCTACTACTGAATATTTTACTGAGTTTTCTAATGTAAACACTGTTCGGGAAGTTTTAATATTTTGCAAAGTAAAGGATTGTATTGAAGTAATTTAAATAGGAATTTAATTTGTGTTGTGGTAGTTCATCGTGAGGTTTATAATTTGCGAGTTTTTCTATTGAGTTTTGCTTATCTCGTTGTCACACTCTGATTGCTTCAAGTTACAATTCCGTGCGTGTTTCTTTCTTGCAGATATGTACGATCAAGTTCTGAAGTTTGGTGCGTACATTGTTGATTCGTTGCGTAGCTACGAGCAGCCAGTGATGATCTACATCCCGCCGCACGCTGAACTGCGCGGAGGTGCCTGGGTTGTCATCGACCCAGAGATCAACCCCAAGCATATGGAGATGTACGCCGACCCAGACTGCAGGTCAGTGAATGATGCGGGCACCTGATGTAATTGGCGTTCGACTACATCAAGCTGTTTGGGTTCCTCTTGGCGATTGGTAGCCGTCTGTGACATGTTTTGGGTGATTTAGAGGACTCTGCCATGAGCGTTCAGTTTGACTGTACCTCCAGGGCCGAAGTCGCTCTCGTGAAAGTTGGGATGTCACTGCAAAGGAGTTATGAATGTAAATTTGCAAGGAGGGTTTATTGCTTTTCTCAGACATCCCCCAAGCTCCTTTTGCAAGCATTCTGTTTGCTTGTAACCGAAATTGCTGTTACCTTGAATCAAACATAACATTGTCTGTATGATTGGAATAAAATCTTTCTGATTCGCTTGCGTATAACCAGCACTTGCTTATAAATGAGCATCACCATAATTATGACTGTTCTGTCGTTTAAAGGGGCGGCATCCTTGAGCCAGCTGGCACCGTCACCATCAAATTCAAATCGAAAGATCTCGTGAAAACGATGAAGCGACTTGATGAAGAATACGCCAGCATTTACCAGTCCCTTGCGTCGCCAGGTAACTAACGGAGCACGAACAGATGTGTTTTTCACGTTGGCGCTGACTGGAAAAAGTTGCTCTTTCTAACGTCTTGTTTTTGCTTAGATCTATCGTTGCTGGAGCGTCGCTCGCTGGAACGCAAACTGAAAGAGCGCGAAAACGAACTGAGCCCGATTTATCAGCAGGTAAATTTCGTTGTCATCAGTCTGTTTGTCCGGCAATCTGTTCTTCTGTCTGTTCACGTAGGGAAGTAGATTTAATTTTGTACATTCTCATGCTGTATTTTTATTAGTATCCGTATGGTGTAAGTGCAGGTTTATCCTGCCTTCCATGTGTGAATTCCTTATTTGAAATTTGTTCAAATATAGACACATACTCAAAAGATTAACGTCTGTCTGTATAGTGTCTATCAGCCTGTCTGTCTGTCTGTCTGTCCGTCTAGTTTTTTCTGATTGGTTGACTCTGTATAATTACAAATTGTGGATCTTGCAGCATGCCATTTCCTTATTGTCCACCCTCTTCTCTTCGTGTGTTTCAGATCGCCATTCAATTCGCTGATCTCCATGACACAGCCGGTCGTATGCAAGAAAAGGGCGTCATTTCGGTAACCACACCCCACGACCTTTGCCTTGCCTCTAGGAGGCATTTCTGCTGTGTTGTCGTTATCTCGCTCGTGCAAATGGCTGTTTTATCCTCTTCATGTAGGACATTGTTCCATGGCGAAAGGCTAGGACGTATTTCTACTGGCGACTGAAGCGATTGTTGTTGGAAGGACGAGTCAAGAAGATGATCAAAGAAGCCAACAAGTGAGTGACGTCCTAACCCTTGACTATGTGCCTGGATCACTGATTCCGTCCTAATTTTGCGCTTACCTTTATGTCGTAAGCTCGTCACTTTTTACTTCGTTCAAGCTTCGGTCTTTCTTTCTCTGCTGGTTCCTTTAGACGTGGCTCCCTTTCACTTGTCCCTTATTCCCTCACTTGATCCCAGGCCTGTTTACGATTCCCAGTCCCCTGACTTGCCTTATTCCCAGGCCTTTGAATTGTTGTGTGTTTCTTTGCCCTCAGAGATCAACCAGAAGCACAGATTGATTCGATGCTAGAGCGATTGTTTCTCGAAGACAACGGATCAGTCAAGGTACAGTCTAGATCACACGACGGATTCTTGATAGAGAATTTTTTTAAGCGACAGGAACATCAAATACGAATAAAATATTCTGCTGAATAAGTGCGTTGTGTTTGTAGCCATGTAGAGCTAGGACTGCAAAGTAACTAGTTACTTGAAAAGTTACTTTTTGGGTAGCTTTTTAAAATAAGTAATTACTTTTCACTAAACGTAACTTTTAACTGTAACTAAGTACTATTTTTCAAAGTAAATAGTAACTTTTCCTGGCAGGTAACTAGTAACTATTGAAAGTTACTTTGAGGGAATAGTAACTTTGAAGAGTAACTTTTCATTTTCGAAACAAAGCAACTCTAACTGTTAAGTAGCTACTTTTGAAATGTAACTTTTACAGCCCTGTAGTAAAGCAGAGTGGTTTTAGTATATTTTATGAGATTTGCCTCGTCGTCTCAGAAGTTTACAAGGCAGTCTCGTTTGGCTCTTTGTAGTCATATCTGTGGCAGGACAACGAGGTCGTTTCAAAATGGATCGAAGAGGACCTCGCCAAGGAGTCTGGTTCCCACATTCACGAGAATGTGAAATGGATCAAGCGAGAGGGCGTTCTCAAACAAATCAAAAGGTATAAGATTGGATTCTACTTATGTGATAATCCTATATCTGTGTTTCTGCTGTACAGTGAAACCTGTTTATAACGGTCACCTTTGGGAACAGAGGAAAATGACCTTTATAGACAGGTGGCCTTTCTGTCCAGCTTGATTATTATGGAAAGTGTCATTTTGGGGTTATAAAGAGTGGCCTTTACACACAGGTGGATGCTCTGTAGAGGTGACCGCTATTACAGGTTTGACTGTATCTCTGATCAGACCGTATAACGTCATTTGTGTCTCGTTTTGTTTTAGTCTCGTACAGTGCAGTCCTGATGTTGCCATGGATGCCATCGTGCACATCGCTCAGCAAATCACGTCGGCCAAACGCAACGATCTCTCTCGCGTCTTGACGGCTTTGAACACACACACGCAAGACACCGACGATACGCAGCGTCCGAATGGCGACGACTCTGGTGCAAGCACGCCAGACTCAAAGACTTTCGACGTCCCTTCAACAGGAATATCTAAGTCATAAAACAATTACGTGACGATTTAGGTCGCTTGGCGAAGTTTTTCACTTTTAAACTCACAGTAAACTTTCAAATTTTCTTTGGTCAATATTGCACGCCACGGTCTCGTTTCCTTTCTAGACGATTAGGAATGAGACTGATTGGTCGTGGTTTTCTGTGCCAATGAAATTATTTTTGTCAAATCATAAAATGGTTTCTTAGTCGCAAGTCAGTTTGTTGACAATAATGGCATCTATGCTTCAGATTAATTAAATGAGAAATAGAAGAAATAATGAAGAAATGGTCGTGTGATTTTTTCCAGTAGAGTTGAAGGATTTTATTTCAAGTAGATAAACATCAAGTAAATACAAATTTCAAGGAATATAATGCCAATTTCTGACTACATCATTACGTGTTTAGTTGTGTAGTTGTTTATTCCTGAATCTTCCGTGACTTCATTCAGCATGTCCATTACTCGAGCTTCGAGGCGCATTCCATTTCCCACCATGGTCTCGGGATGATGCTAAGACGCGGACTACGCTTTAGTCCTGGTCCTTGATTAAGGCCCCATACTTGTTCCGATTAAGAGGAATCGACTATCTCACCTTGACAATAACCGAGTTTTCATCGAAAGAGATACCATGATCGTAAAAATGCAAATTTATCGAATCCCGAAGAGCGCGTGGAACATTAACCGCGATATGTTATGTACTGAGCCGCGTTCTAAACTTGTACATTATCTCTTGACTGGGCGACTGGATATCAGTCGATGGAGTGCGAAGATTTGCGTGGGTCTCTTCACAGAAGCTCCGTCGCACTTTTTCATCGTTGTGTCCTGTGCTTCGAAAACCCAACTGTTCCTTGGTCGTGTGTTTCGATGTATGGCTGCTCTGCCTCGAAGATCACTACAACGAAGGAGATTTGATCTCAGACAACGCCCTAACCCCACCCTACTCCATGAATCACACCTCACTCACAAGCCACACCAGCAAATGCAACCGTAAGAATTCATCGCTTAGCTCTAGTTGGCCACGCCTTTCCTTGACTTTAACGTGAAACAGTTGAAACGGTCTCAAAGCCTGCCTGACAAACCCAGCGAGCCATAGACAGGGTTCAGAGAAGGAATAAGCCTTTTTGGGACAGATCGTGTGGCGAGAGTTCTTTCATCTGGTTTTTCATCACTCGAAAACACTGCTGATGCTGAAAAGCAAACGTAACATGAACGCAATGAATTAAGAATATTATAATACAAGATCATTAGATAGGACGAACATCGTTCAGAGTACTGTGCCGCTTCTTCGCTTGTTATTTTCAGTTTCTCTATTCGCAATTAATGTCGACAGGAAACAAAGTAGATGTTAAAAGATTATGGTGGCCTTTTGGGGTGCTGGTGTTTAAAACATACTCCAGATTATTTAAACCGCGATTGATAAAGTTACAAGTTATACATATGCATAGTCACTACAAATGCATCTGAATCTGTGTCTCACAGTCCCAGAGACCACTCCCAACGACCAGTAATAGTCTCCATGGAGCTGCTCGTTTGAGAGAAGGCCTCGAACTTCATCGATGTCGAGTAGCATTACTCATCAGTTCTCTTAAAATGCTACTGCCACCAAATTCGATACTTCACATGTGGATAGAGCTCGATGAGAAAATACGATTGGCAAAAAAACATTTTGCAACTGAGACATCGAGAGCCAGAGATATCGAGCTCTGAACATCGACTTCTGAGAAAATGATATCTTCAATTGAAAAACATACCTTTTAAAAATATCTTTGGAAGTATTACAGTTCTCACCAACTGCGACCTAGCCTTAGATAAAATACGAGTTGGTTTACAAGTCGCATAATAACAAAAAGTCTATGTGTTTTGCTATCACAGTGTTGGATAGCCTTGGAAATAACAACTTTGCTTAACTAACTAATTAAAACGGGGCGTCGTAAGGTTGCCTTGTTCTTTCTGGGTTGAATGATTTGTTTTATCATTAAGAATGTGTCAGCAGGAGTGCCAAAGGAGTTTGTTGTTAGGTAAGACCTCGCGTCTTGCTGCTAATACGCTTTGATTTGGGGACGATTAATGCGTGGGTGAAGCAGCAGCAATAACAACAAGTAATGGCGAGACAAGAGAAGATTGAGTGAATGAAGCGATTTACTTTGACAGAATGATAACAGTTAATTTTCCATGTGGTGCACACCCGGTATCCTGCAGCGCAAGCAAATTAAGCAAATAGAAAATAGCCGCGCCTTAAGTGGAATGTGTGATGATTATAATGGATCATTACATTTTAAGAATGGCAGAAATATCCAGTTTTCGAAGGAAAATATGATGGATATTTTTCGTCCATTGTTCGACTCACTCCCCGATACGTTCTTATGAAGGACTGCGGTGGAGTTTACTTACTTCAAGTTATTTGAATCGTGTGCTCAGCTAGCCTCATATGCATCTGGTCTCAGAGCCGGATCCAGTTTTGACTTTGTACAAAATAAGCTAAGTATTGATTTGAGAATCAAAGCTGAAGTGTCTAAGGTTCTCAAACTGATACTAGCGATAGTGGAGTAGAGGCCTAAATTTACAAAATTTACAAAGCTCCACGCAAATGAATTTGCACACATCTGTTGCAGAACTCAAAACATCAAATTTTCAATCCGCAAAGCAGTAGTAATACGGTTAGCATATACAAAGACAATCGTTTAATTGAAATGTCACGTATAGCGGTATTTATCCGAATAAGCTGAAAGTAGATTATCCTCAGTCTCTCTTTTGTGAGATCTCTTTTACAATCAAGACGCGTTGAACAAGATGGCGGCTGTTCGATATTTACTGCGTAAGCACGTAATTCCACTAGCAGGATCTATGCCCATAAAACATGGAATATTCAGTCTACCAAAGCGTAGCCTGTCTTCTGCCATAGAAAGTAAGATGTTAACCGTGAATTCAATGTCATTGATTGCGTTCTAACCAGGGGTGGGTAGTAGCGAACTAAAAGTGTTTGCTAGACTAGGCCTAGCGAACTAGTTTTTTGACTAGTTTTCTGACTAGTTTTTCCAGGAACTAGTTTCTAGTTCTAGCTAACTAGTTTTCAAACCAGATATCATCATATCTAGTTCGCTAGAAGTAGAAAGAATTGTAACTAATCGCTAGTCGCGTTTTCAATCCGAAAGAATCACAGCAATATTACAAACACAGCACCGAGAGCATTCTGCTCCATGAAAAAAAGTTATTTGTAACTTAATGGATTTTCAGAATAAAGTCAACAACAACAACAACAGCACGTGCTTTGACCATTTCACGCACAGCCGCTCACATCAGAAGATAATGGTGTGACCTTTACACCTAGAACAATAGCTGGCTGACGAATAGCCTAGACTTTGTTGAATAGCCGAAAAACCAATGTAAACAAACAGTTGCGCGACGGAGAATGAACTAGTATTATTCGAAACTAGTTTTAGTTTTAGCGAATTAGAAAATAAATCTAGTCAACCCACCCCTGCTTCTAACCCATCAAGTAAGCTCAACTGGATTATTTGCGCGGATCAGTTGTGGAGTTTGCACGGAGAATAAATTCTCTGTGCACAGCATAAAATGCAATCTTGGAGCTATAGGCCTAGGGTTCTTCTAAGGGTAAAGGGTTGTCACAATATAAATTTCCTTAATCATCTCATTCAGCTGCTCGTTTGGAAGAGTGTCTCGAACTTAATTGTGCTATTTGTCGGACCAAATACATCTTAGCATTACTCATCAGTTCTCTTCATTGTCCACGTGGAATAGCGAGCAAAATCTTTCAGTTTGAAGGTATTAGAGTTCTCACCAACTGCCAGACTGCATGTAATACGCTGTGCATGTTTTTCAAGCTCCCCAACTGATATGCACTTACGTGAAAGTCTTTGATATTGGCTAACTTTAATGCATCTTCAAATATTTGAAATACAATTTGTATGAGTCCTATCCCTGCACCGTCCACACATCCTCAAAGTCGAAATGTCTGTTCTTCGCACAACAAACACAGAATGCAGACTGGACCAACTGCGACCTAGCTTTTGATTAAATACGAGCCGATGTAACGTACAGTGATATTTTGACGGACATCAAGCGTGCCGTCCATGTCAATAGTAGGCCCTTAATGGTACAGTCCGGGAAGTACTTGCTGCAAATCGAAAAGCTTTGGAACGTGCATGGGTACAAAAGGCCAGATTTGCGTTGTGGCTGATTGTAGTTGAATATCATACTAAATCATTGATTTATTGATTTCAGTGTCCAGTGGTCTATCTGATCAGCAGAAAGATTTCTCAGACTTGGCGCGAAGCTTTGCCCAAGAAGAAATGGCGCCTCACATGTTGATGTGGGATAAAGAGGTGAGAAGACTTAGAGTACACAGACAGACAGACAGACAGACAGACAGAATAATGACTGAAAGACAAACAAACAGACAGACAGAATAGAGTATGTGTCTATATTTGAACAAATTTCAAATAAGGAATTCACACATGGAAGGCAGGATTAACGTGCACTTACACCGTACAGATACAAATAAAAATACAGCATGAGACAGACAGACAAGCAAACAAACAGACTATCAACAAAGCATTAACAAATTGTCACTAGCTAGCTATCAGCTATAAGCCATTGTTTTCTGTTGTCAGTTGTGTGACTGAAATATTTCTTTGCAGGAGATATTTCCTGAAGACACGTTGGTGAAAGCTGCTTCTCTTGGCTTTGCAGGTGAGGTGATTTAAAACCTGTTTGCCTGATGTTACTTACACGGGGGATATGCCCTACGATATTACACGCAAAAGTCAGTTATGACGAGGCTTAATTTGATTGTTGATCTTCGGACTGATTGTCTCCTCAGCGATTTGCGTCAATGAGCAATATGGTGGAAGCGGACTATCGAGACTTGACTCTTCACTGATTTACGAAGCCTTGGCAACTGGATGCGTCAGTACAACAGCATTTTTGACGATACACAAGTAAGACTACAGTCCTATGATGACGGAATTATAATATTTCTGTGAGTTATTTTTGCTGTAATGGGAAGATCTTATGATTTTGTATTCTCAATAAGGTCGAAGCACAAAGCACAAAATGCGACCGACTTCAAGCATTTATTTCCTGCTTAAGAACTCACACACAAATCTTGACTTTTAACGATTACACGCATTTCCCTAGCCACGACACACAACCATACGAGACATAATCAATACACGCAAATACGGTCCGCATGGAGACACAGCCGATCCCCTAAGACCAATGCATGCAATTAGCCAATTACACCATACACAGAGACACAGCCAATCCCACAAGACTAACACACGTAATTACACCACACACAGATTTAATAAGAGATGGTCTGCTAATGCGGATGGAAGCGGATACATTTAGCCTTCATAAGACCACTTGAACATTGATGGCCTGACTAACTAATAATGTAACATTTGCCAATGGCCTGCAGTGTCATGACAGTGCCCTCCTATCACAGGTGGTCTCTTAGCACAGGTTTTACTGTATGCTATGTTTCCTATTTCAGTATGGTGACATCATTAATTGAAACATATGCCAGTGAAGAGTTGAAGCAGAAATTTATGCCCGACCTTGTGACCTTCAAGGTTTGTCTGTCTGTTTATGAACGTGACGTGTCTGATTGGATTTCATTGTTTTCAAGTGACTGCTTCAATTCACATTACAACTGAAACCTGTCTAAAACAGTCACCTCTGGAACGTAAGGAAATTTTCCTTTAAAGACAGGTGGCCTTTCTGTCCAGGTTGATTTCTATTGAAAGTGTCATTTTGAGGTTATGAAGAGTGGCATTTATACACAGGTAGCTGCTCTATAGAGGTGGCTGCTAATACAGGTTTGACTGTAAGCTGTTTTGAACTGAAAACGTGACATAATCAAGGCACTCTGTAGGTAGCTAAAATGCCTTGGTCAAACCTTGGCGACCAATGAAAGGAAGTGGCCTCTTAATACAAGTTTCTGCTTACAGCCTGGTTCCCATTTCGACCGGGAGCTGCCGCCGGTCCAAATGGAAACCGTCCACCACCGGCGCCGGGAATCACCGGGGATCACCGGCGGTCCTCTCCACAAAAGTCAAACATGTTTGATTTGCCGGCGATCACCGGCGGTAAATCAATCCCACAAAACACAGCAATGGTTAAGTCCTAGGCTATTGCCGCCGACCCCGAAGCACGCCAAACTTCAATTTTCAACATTTTCACCTACTTCCACGCGTTTTTCGACGTTTTGATTAAGTTATCATCTTCTCGCTTTCCGTGCTTCTATGTGACGCCGAAGAGCAAACTATAACAACAAGTACTCATCTGCCTTCGCCATTTTCAAATGCTATAAAACTGTTTTGTGCAGGAGCCGTGAAGTGACGATGAGCTATAATCACCGGCAGACAATTGAAATGGGAACCAAGCACCAGCGGCTGCCGCCAGTGACCGCCGCTGATCGCCGGCAGCTCGCGGTCGAAATGGGAATCAGGCTTAAGACAGGTAGTTTGTATTATGCAAGCCTTTTAATTACTACGCTTGTGAAGAGATAATCTGCAAACAAGTGGAAAGGCAGATGCTGACCAAGATAGGTTATCACGTACAACCAAGATTGATTTATTGTTATGTATTGTAATCATGTTACAGTCAAACCTGTATTAGCTGCCACCTCTATAGAGCAGCCACCTGTGTATAAAGGTCACTCTTCGTAACCCCAAAATGACACTTTCTATAGAAATCAACCTGGACAGAAAGGCCACCTGTCTATAAAGGTCATTTTCCTCAGATCCCAAAGGTGACCGTTAAAGACATGTTTCACAGTATATCCTGGAGCGTTCTTAGCGATCATTTTAATTTCTTGTACGGATTTGACTAATATTATCTTTGTTTTATGCTAGGTGAAGGCATCGTATTGTCTTACGGAGCCAAGTAAGTGATCTTCAATACTCTTTTGATGGTCCAGTTGGCTGTAGCATTGTTCAATCTCTTAGTTTCCTTATCAGCTTTGATGGCCATGCGATATCACCTCTTCCCTTGCATGTAAAATATCATATTTTATGCAACAAACTTAAATGACCACATATATGAGAAACTGCCTTTCAATGTTCTCCTGATAACATGGATGAATTATGCAATACATTCTCACGTTGGCCATTTCCTGAGATGGCCTGAAACGCCGCTCGCAACAGTCCTTGTCCAATGTCCATCAACCGACTGAACTCTTTCGTGTCGGAGGGCATCTTCTCACGGCGTATATGTCTGGATTAGAGAATGACTTCCATGCAATGGGTTTAAACATGTCTTCAGCCAAAAGCGTGGTGCAGAATAGAATACTGTGGGGAAAACGTATCCGAAATTTGTAAAGGGAATGATGAAGGACATCACCATGATGTGATGGTTTCCGTTTTATGATGATGACGTTGTTCTCAAGATGAACTAATCTCTTAGTACCATCATTGAGTGGTACAGTAGTATAACTACCACGGAAGGTAGTAAATTTAATGACATACGGTTACACGATTTTGTACCCGCTAAAAGTGAACAATAGTGTTTGGAGACAGGAGCAATGGATTGTGACTTGCTTGACTCATGTCTTCAAACAATATACAGTCAAACTTGCATTAGCGGCCACCTCTATAGAGCAACCACCTGTGTATAAAGGCCACTCTTCATAACCCCAAAATTACACTTTCTATATAAATCAACCTGAACAGAAAGGTCACCTGTCTATAAAGGTCATTTTCTGAGGTCCCAGAAGTGACCATTGTACTTTTCATCTTAGATATTGGCAGTGATGCAAGCTCCCTGCAAACGACTGCTAAGAAAGACGGTGATCACTACGTTCTTAACGGAAGCAAGGTTTGTTTTCGCCCCCTAGTGTTACACACATGGCTCACACTGTTTTTTCTTTGAGCGTGGATTCAATCATTTCTCCTGTAGATGTTTATCAGTGGTGCCGGAGCATCCGATTTGTACGCCGTCATGGCAAGAACAGGAGGCCCAGGTAGGTACTGATTTCTGTCCTTCATCAGATACAGTGTTTATCTTGGCAGGCCTTACAATCGCTTATAATTGCGTAAATGCAAAGGTCACTTTGTTTAACGAGGTAGCCCAATTAGCCTACAGCAGAATGGCATGTCTACTTTGGAGCCCTTGACAAATAATTAAAACCACAGAAGATGTGACAGATATATCTATTAACTGGGCTGAGAGTTAGTTGAACCCGAGACCGAGACGTCCGACTGGCAGACACACATTCTAGCCGCTAGATCACACAGACACAATGAATAGCAAACCTATATTAAAACCTAGTAACTTGGTTCACAAATTGACGTACTTATATTGCCTCATGTGTTCATTTCTTTCTGTTGATTTGTCTTTCTTTGGTGTTACTTTGTCAGTTGCATCTGACCGTGATTCATGGCGTAGTTTATTTAACAACTGCATTAAGAGGAAGAGGGTCGGCCTCTTCGTGATATATGGGGCCGTCTATATTATTACCGTATCTGTAATTTAGGGTTTTGGGGATATGATAGCTGCCTTTGTATGGTTCTGGTGTAGCTGCAGTGAAAGTAGGAATAATTCGTTGTGTTTTAACTCATTTTGACCTCTGTGGAGCTGATCTTGTTAGATGTCTCTTTCAATATAAGGTTATTGAGGCTGAACCTCTTTTGCTCTTTGTGTCTAGGTCCAAACGGCGTGTCTTGCATTTTGGTTGATAAGGGCTCTCCTGGGTTTGAATTTGGAAAGAAAGAACGAAAAGTGAGTAAGAAGTACAGTGAAACCTGTCTATAATGATCACTTTTGAGACCTGCGAAAAATGACCTTTGTAGGCAGGTGGTATTTCTGTCAGGTTGATTTCTATAAAAAGTGTCATTTTGGGGTTATGAAAAGTCGCCTTTATACACAGGTGGCCTTTCTGTCGAGGTTGATTTCTATACAATCTGTCAGTTTTGGGTTATGAAGAGTGGCCTTTATACATAGGTGGCTGCTCTACGGAGGTGACCGGTAAAGGCGGTAATACATGTTTGACGGTAATTAAATTGGTGTGATGCATTTTATGCTCCAATGAAATTGTGTTATTGCTTGCCAACCTGCTCCACTTCGGTATTTTTTGCTCTTTGACAAACCTTTGTTTATTTTGTATGCTCTGATTCAGCCAATCCGTTTGTTTCTATATTAGGTTGGGTGGAATTCACAGCCAACATGTGCTGTGTTGTTCGAAGAGTGTCGCGTGCCACAATCAAATCTGGTCGGCAAAGAAGGACAGGTGATTTACTTTACAGTGAAAATCAGTTTTGCTACACCCTTGGTAATAATATTATATTTATAATATTATTTGGTAATACTGTATTATTTAGTGATTGTGAAATCTATTTTCTTGTTTTCCTCGCTAACGGATTCAATTCTGGTTAATCACATGTGTATTGCCAACAACACAAGTACTTTAAATTGTGTTATTTGTTTGTTATTTATGGATCTATTTGAATAATAATAATTGTCTCTTCTTCCAGGGTTTCTTGATCGCTATGAATGCCTTGAACGGTGGTCGAATAAGCATCGGTAAGCAAAGACAACATCTTTTGCTTCAGAACATGAAACATTTTGAGTGATAATAGCATCGTAGGTCTCATTTGGTTGATCTAGTAGAGTCTAGACGCATTTTGGGATTAGCAGTTTTCAGATGGTTTGAAGCTAATGTGACTTTTGACAACCAACACCTGGTTGGAAATTGTCAGCTGCAGCTGAAGGCACTACCTACAAAGTTAACTATAGATGTCTGTGTATGCTATGAAGACAATGCTCATCTGTATCCCTATTTTTATCTGGGATGTGCTTGTCGAATTGGTGATGATGTCAAGCAATGCCTTTGTGACGCTTTGGATTGATTCTGAGTTTTGCTTGATTACTTTTGCAGCTTCTTGTTCGCTGGGTGCCGCCCATGCGGCCCTTGAGGCAGCCATTGATTACACGACAACAAGAAAGCAATTCAACAAGCCGCTTGCTGACAACCAGGTACATACATCACCACGGCAAATGTATGAGTCACAAGGATCACAGTTGACCTCCGGGAGACATGGTCTGTTTGTGCTCAGAGTAGTCATATTGAATAATTGATGGCATGCTTTTGTCGTTTTACCATTAGTATGTGCAATTCAAGCTGGCTGAGATGGCCACCGATTTGGTCGCATCGCGATGTCTTGTAAGGCACGCAGCTGCTGCCCTTGACGACAAGAAACCCAACGCCCCCGCATTGGCTGCCATGGCGAAATTGCAAGCGACGGATAAGTGTTTCAACGTACGTTAACGAATTATGTGAGAGTTTATCCGTTTTGAATCTATGTATGATGAAGCTTGTGTAAGCGACCACTGGAGAGGTCGATGAGATGTGTGCAACAGGGGCCATATTCATGGACCGGGACTAAAGCGTAGTCCAAGACTATATCTCAAGTCCCACATACAGATTTTAGTAATTTAGTCCAGACTAGATGTTTAGTCTAGGACTACGCTTTAGTCCAGATCCATGAATAAGGCCCTAGGTGATCATCCAAGACAATGGGTTTTTAAAAACAGGTGGTCTTTTAAGACAGGTAGCATTCAAAATAGAGTTTCACCGTTTTGACATCAGTGCATGGCTGTTTATATCATTTTCTAAACCTATTGATTGGATAATTGATTGATATGATTGATATTACATCATTCCACACCTTGTTTTTAGAACCAAATCGATCAAAACGCAAAAACCCTCAAATAATTAAACAATATGGATGGTGTAGCAATAGTTCTGATGAATTGTAAGCTTCAATGGTTGGCTTTGATGATTTGCAAATGATGCCGTAGAATGTGTGAAAATATAATGCTTACTACACGCAATTGTAATGGTGGTCAAATGACCTGTGACTTGGGCTTAAGTGTGAACGGCTAACTGTGTAGTGTGAACGGCTAACTGTGTAGTGTGAACGATCATGGTTGTGGTATAAACCATAAACCATACTTTGCTTGTTGCTGCTTGCTGTATTGTCAGCGTTTACACTTTGTATTTACAGTGTTGATGTTGTCATTGATCAGGTTTGCAACATGGCCCTGCAGTTACACGGCGGCTACGGTTACCTTAAGGACTATCCTGTGCAACAATACATGAGAGACTCAAGGGTACACTCCATCTTAGAAGGTATACCCTATCGCCTGCGCTAAATTTTGTTAGTTTCAATAACTTGAGAGTATGTGCTTATGACCTGCATTTTGTTGACTCATTGATGTGTCTAAGTTTGCTGTGTGCATATATAGCGAAAACTAATTTCTAGAGGGGAAAAAATATAGCTACAGTCAAACCTGTACTAGTGGCCACCTCTATAGAGCAGCCACCTGTGTATAAAGGCCACTCTTCATTACCCCAAAATGACACTTTCTATAAAAATCAACCTGAACAGAAAGACCACCTGTCTATGAAGGTCATTTTCCTCAGGTCTCAGAGGTGAACGTTATAGACAGATTTCACTGTAATAGTTTTGAGAAAAATAGTTCTAGTTTTAGCAAACCATTATTATTCGAAACCAGTTCTAGGTTCTAGTTTTAGCAAACCAGTCTTATTCGAAACTCGTTCTAGTTTCAGCGAACTAGAATATAAATCTTTTCAACCCAACCCTGGAGCTACGTGTTGACGTCATGATATGATACCGCACTATGCAGTCGAATGTAAATCAGGAATCCAGGAAGCTTAATGTTAGTCGATGGACGGTTTATCGTAGGTTGATTGCTAGATTGACTTCTTGATTGCTGGCTGCTAGATTGACTTCTTGATTGCTGGATTGATTTATTGATGGATTTATTGATTGATTGATTGATTGATTGATTGATTGATTGATTGATTGATTGATTGATTGATTGATTGATTGATTGATTGATTGATTGATTGATTGATTGATTGATTGTTCTTTATAGGAACCAACGAAATTATGCGGCTGATTATATCAAGAAATTTACTCGATGGAAGACTGTGAATGAAGAATTTACTGGACGAATAAAATGAAACCAATTGTTGACATATGAAAAGTTATGCAACTTAGAAGCAGTCTTATCGCCACACATGAAGCAGAATTTCATGCGCAATGCTCGCAATTGAGCGTGAAATGCGTCAAATTACATTAGCGACCTATCAGTGAGCCGGGATATCTATAGAACTTTTTAAAGCGACTTCAAATGTTATTTAGTGCACCAGAATGCTATTTGTACATTGTGCTGTAAAACGCTTCGTCCTTCTTATGACCTACACAAATGGACAACTGAACGACACACGACATTTAATTTGTTTTCAAACGTTTTGTCGTTCATTTGTCATATCATGGAGTACAATTTGTCGACCTCTAGAATGAGATCAATTTATTCTTGTTTAGCTACGAGGCATCGTCATTATTTACAAATTAATATGAATAAGCATTGCGAGTGAGTTCAAAGTGTCTTCAATCTATCTCGTTTGACGGTAAACATTTTCGTCAGAATTCCACGCAATTGTGCACTGCCGTAGCTGCGTTTCCGCCTCACTCGTTTCGCTGCTATCTCGTGGTAAAGTTCTCGCCACGTGCGCGAGATCGAATCAACCTCGTCTGCGACCGACATTTCTGCAAAGAGGCAGCCGAGTTCGCGTGCGAGTTGGACACCTTCTTCATTCCTGACCTCACGTTGGTGTTCCAAGTCGGTTTTATTTCCGATAATGACACAGGGCACCCCGAAAGGTTTGCATTTGTCGATCGATTGTTTGATGTCCCGGATGGCCAAGAAGCTCTCCCTGTCTGCGATTGAGTAGACAATAGCAAAGCCATCACCCCAAACAATCTTGCCCTCTTTCAGGCCCTGTTGATAAAGCATGAACATGATATTATAATGTGACTGAACACCTGCTTCAGCGACCACCTGTGTTAAGCGACCACAGTCTTATGGTTCCTTGGATAGAAGCCCAATCAGGCTTCTTCAAATGTGTGCATTTACCTCTCCAGCTGTGTCCAAAATTTCGAAGTTGATAGTCTCGTTTTCTGATGCCATCGAGTACAAATACGAGGCCTCTGCAAGGGAAGATAAATAATGTAAATAATAATCGCATGCCTGCGTGAGCGTATTTGACGCAACGGCACAGTGCATTTGATACAGCGCATTTGATACAGCGCATTTGGCACAGTGCATTTGATTCATTTTCATGCGTGTGAGAAGAGGAAGAGGTACAAGGTTGAGGATCATCAAACTTTGCGAGCTGAATGACAAATACAAGCAAGGTTATCTCGCTTGTAAATCAAAAGATGAATAAACCGCAACACTGGAAACTTCTAATATTAAGCGATATAAAACAAGGTTGAAATCATGCTGTGGATATTACGAAGATAGTAGACGACCATCGAAGTGAGCGACTATGAAAACGCCTTCTTAAACTCACAAGCGCTGTTGGCAACATATTTCATCAAACGAATTTGTCTGTCAAGGATCTTTGAAGACGAAGCCGGGTCAATCCTCTACTTTGACCGTTTAGTCTTCGGATTCTTGTTTTAACATTGGATAAATTCCATCTGCCCACTAAACTGATTAAAGTTAAGACCGTAGTTGTATTTGAAGCCTGCTGGGCAAGGGGGTGAGGTTTGTTTCGATTTGTACTGTTCTTCTTTTCGTGCCACCGCTGAGATCCGTGTTATAAATGTTGAGGAAACAAATCAGATTTAAGTGCTTCGCTTTGTCTCTTTGAACCGTAGTGAATACCCCCGGTCAAATACGTGAGCCTGAATGAATACTGCGAAGTCACAAACAACAACTGAAGACCCATGGTCAACACAAACAACTTAGCGTCTGCAATGTCATTGTTGCTAGCTCATATGGAATGTCACATCAATTGTCAAATGTCACGATATCTGTCGTTTGTCATGTCGTACGTAAAGATAATGACAAAATGACACTAGAGTCAAACATGTCATTGTAAAGTGCCGTAGCATTACCATAGAAGCTATTCTTATTGCGGCCAAATTTGAAAAAAGGAAATTACGGTTTTAGATTGAGTAGTCTGCTACTTGCTGATTTCCGTAAAGTAGAGTAGAGTTGAACAGAAGTGGGCAAAGTGTGTGCATATAGATGTCTTTTGGAAGATAACAGTGCGCCAGCAGAGATGGTGTCACCGAAACCTATAGAATTGGGGAGAAAGGGCTCGGAAAACGGAAGCAAGACTGCGTCTACAGGTATTGCTCATTCCTACTACTCACCAAGTGTCGGCGAATACTCCGTGATAAAACGCTTCGTGATCAAACGAACAATAAGTGCTAAAACGATATTAAATGAACAGGTTATAAATAGCTGTCTGAACGTTTCAATATATGAAGTGTCTGTATATAGGATATTACTAATTTCTTACCAGATTTTCCAACAGATCCTCTGCCAAGGACTACCACTTTGGTCCTAGATGGACAGCAGCCGTTTAAACTGCCATAGGAGAAGAGGTTGTTGTTGTCTTGAGTTGCTCTCTCGCTTCGTTCACTCATGATGCCCGAGCGTCGACTCTCCGGCGTCAGGTCCGCGCGATAAATGCCGTCGGACACGAGCACGCACCAACATAATCAATACAACAAAACGCAATAATCTTCCACTGTCAATGCACTTTTGTTTGTTGAAACCAATGTTATTTCTGCGGTAGAATTCAGATGAGCGCTAGCAATTAATGGCTCGAGCCTGTTGCCATCGCGACCATGTACGTCACGTTCAACACCAGCCCTCGTGTGTCAATGTGAATATTCATACTAACATCATCTGTAACTTGTTATACTATCGCGTCCTTCGTAGATTCTAAAAGCAGAGATTCTATTATCAGTGATGTAGTCTCTTGGTGAGTTTTCCATCAGTCTTTTTTTACAAATCGAAACATTTCTTTGTTAATTCTACTGCACACACACATGCATTAACCGCATACACACGCGATGCGATGGCTTTTCTTGCGCAGATAACAAATCAGTTTGCTGCCGGCTGTAATCTTTAAACTAATATCCGTCAAAATTCAATTTATAAATGCAAAGCATAAATATCGATTTGTATGCGAAAAACTAATTATCTAATTAGTTATAAATTATCATTTTGGTTTTATTTTTCGTCATTTGACATAACCGGTCAAGCGATGAGATAACCGTGGTTATTTCAATCGTCTTTTCAAACCATATTCCTTGCCCTCAATTGTCTTTACATTCGGCATCGTATCATGAGCTAAGCAACAGCGGTGGTCCGTTGTGGAAACAGCTTAGCACTTGAGACGTGCTGCAGATTAGCCTAGGGAGATTAGGGGACGTCTCCTCCCTTTTATTTACAGCGAAGATATCTCTTGACAAACTCAAATCTGTACAGAAATACATCTAGGGGGTACATGGTTGATATTTGTATGAGGTGAACTACGATAGTAGAAGCGGCTTTATATTCTGGGATTTTATTTAAAATTTGCGTAATCGATGGTCGTGTCATTCAAAAAGCCAGTGGATTGCTTCTTGAAAGACTAAAATGTGAAAACATTTCCAGGTTAGCATGTCAAGGGAGCCTATAAAATTAAATCTTTATCGTTCCCTCCCCCTTCCACGGCAATGTCCATACGCCAATGAAGGCGAGTCGCTTGAATTTACAGCCTACACGCAGACACTACGATTCTTTCTTGGTTGAACAATTGTACACCTTCTCAAACTTGGATAAACATTTTTCTTGATCAATCTCACGAAGCAACTTGAGTGAGTTTTTATTTTAAAATATCATCGACTTATTACAATCAACGTGTTTGTATAAACGATGACTGTAGCTCTGCTGACGTAGGTTTGAATCCTATCTCTACTCTGTCAGCCATTAATACTTTTGGGTGGCGTGAATTAAATCCAAATGTCATCTTTCGTAATTCAATAAATCAAACAGATTAATACGTAAATGAATATAGATGTTCCTTCATGAGGGTTGCCATGCAACCAATCACAAATGACATTTGTTGGCTTAAAATTCAATTTCCTAACCAATTCGTTCCGCTCTTCTGAGACGGTTGAAGTACCCCCGTAGTGATACGTTAAACCTGTGGTTAGGATTCTGAATCGCTTTTGCTTGAACCTTATAGATACTGACAAGCCCATTCATCGCTTCGATCTTGTTGCTTTCGTTTTACGCGTGTCCCATCCCATTGGTAGCTCCCATATGTTCTTAGGAATGTGAACGAAATATGTGAATTTAAAGGATTTGTTGATCGATTGTGACACTGCTGTTCGCTTCCAATGTGAATAACGCTCTTGATTTTCTTCTCTTCGTCGAAGCAATTTCGCTCTTTGATTGGCTGCCTCGTTTATAGCTTGGTTACGAGCCTCTTCTTCACGCGCTTTAGCTTCAGCCTCGCGTTTCATTTCCATCCGTTGTCGTTCTATCTCTAGGTTGGCCAATCGTTCTTTTTCCTCTTCGATTTGTCTCCGTAGTTCTTCTTCGGCTGCTGCGCGTTCTTCTTGCTCCAGCCGCTTCTTCTCCATTTGCTTTGCTGCTATTCGTCGCATTTGCTCTTTTAATTCTCGCTCCTCTTCCAACCTTCTCAACTCGTCCTGAATGGAGAACAATGAAACACAATAAACAGTAATAGCCACAGTCTCATGTGAATCAATTAAAGAGCCTTAGTACAGTATCTGATCCGACCTAAACATCTATCTGTTTAGCTTCATCTGACCACTCAACGTTGCGTCGGACGCCTCGCAGCATAGATATTTCTTTCTGTTTTGTTTTACCTCGGCCTGGCGAATCCTCTCTTCTTCTAGTCTCTTTTCTTCTTCCTCTCTCTGAAAGGCGAATAATCGCTCGGCCTGCTCTATCCTTTCTTCTTCAGCCTTAGCCATCAAATCAAGACGCTCGCGTTCAGCCTCCAGCTCAGCCAGCCTCTGTTCTTTGTCGTGTTTCACACGGCGCTTGATGTCTTCTTCTTTTTCTAACAATTCTTGTTCCTTTTGCCGTTTCTCTTCGCGGCGTCGCTCCACCTGAATATACCAGACCGTGATTCATGGCGTATTTTATGTCTACGTACATCACGGGGAAGAGGGAAGGTATATTTATGTAGAGGACCGCCTACTGTATTAGTGTTATTATTATTATTATTATT
>OFHS01002025.1:0-23453 GCA_900245855.1 Calvadosia cruxmelitensis
TAAGTGCATTAAGAGGAAGAGGGACGGCCTCTTCATGTAGAGGACCGTCTATATTATTATTATTATTATTCTTTGCATGAACTAAAATTACCTAAGGTTTCGTGCATATGTTGATAAACAGGGCTCGGTTGTTCAATATAACAAGTATACCTGACTAGCAGGAGTATTTATCTGAGGTGCCTGGATTGTGAGGAAACGCTTTATTTGATGTTGAATGTCCTCTTCAAGATTGCCTTTCCACATCATCTTGCTGACACGTTTGGGGGTATTTCTTAGTTGGTATATGGTTTCTTATTTTATCAGCTACTGTAGTTTCATCCAATGCATCCACCTATAACAGGCTACAACGAAATCATTACTTCGTCCATTGCATGGAATACCTAAACGCGAGGAAATAGAATGGACACGCCAAATAATATCAAATCATGCTGCAATCTTTCTTGGACATAACTTGATATATTTCAATTATTGCAGCTACCTGAGCTTCTGCATAGCCCTGAGCTTCAACGTTCTCCTTGCACCACTGTCCTCTTGCAAAGCTTTGGTCTCTTCCTTGGATTCACCATCATGTTCCTTCTGGCAGCTTACGAAGATGACATTCAAGTGGACGTGTAACAAGAAGACAACACATATAGGAAAATGTTTTGCCAGCAGTCATCTACTGCCCACAACTAACTTAGAACTTTGCATAATTTGGTATTTTGCTCCATAAGGCAACAGAAATGAAGATGAAACAACATGTTTCTATTCTGCTAGGCGTAATGTAGTTTCCAATATATTATAATGTATGACATGCATGATCAATTATTTTAAATTATGCTCAACTTTTTTAATTCCTAGGAGTTATATTTTTGTTTTTAGCAATGATACTGACGCAGGGTGTTTGATTTGTAGTCTCAGATGGGACACCCATTTGCGTGATCTTCATTGTCTCCGTACTGCAGTTGCCTACGATTGCGGGATTTGATTTAAAATGGAATTAAAACTCCAAATTCAAGCAATTTAAACTTTAATAAAACACTCTTGCAGGTGGAAATCCCATTAACGGTTATCCTTTAAAAGTAGTAGAAAGATAGTGGAGCATAGTTGTTCAAGCGCATTCAGTTTCCTCATATCTCTGTGAATATACGTTGTGTTCTATGATGTCGCATTTCGATACCATGAGGCCCTGGCAGTGAATCCTTATGCAATAACTTCATAAATCACCACATGTAATCGCGGAGCTGATGGCATTTTGGTGGTACAATGTTTCCTTCATTAACGAATTATCGGGCACTACATCATTTAGCGTTGTAGCCTAGGCTTCTGTCTGAAATAGAAATGCAACTGCGTTTTTGTCAGGTGTAAATCAGTAGGCCGGCAATGCCTTGTATATCCCTTGAGGTCCTCGGCTTGTAAATCCAAACAACCGTCAGAACGACTACATATGCATGCCGGCTGGGTGATGGATCGGACTCATGAATAAGAAGCAGCGGCCATAAATCCTGTAGCCACTCACATGTGGGTCAATCAACTGCATCATCCTGTGTCGTGTAGGAATTGCTACCCTTGGAGACGATGCTACCTCCAATGGCGTTGTTGTAGAATCATGGTAACAGATTTATTCAATTCAGCAAGGTATAATCCAAGGATTACAATGAAACAGAATAGCCGTCTACATTCTGGCTGCATCTTTTAAGCCGGCGTGGCTTCTCCTTCGTTGTTGTTTTCTAGGATGTGGTTTATGAGCATTTTATATCTCGCTGTGGTTGATGTTTGCAGTCATTGTTGCCGCCCGTATTTCTTTCCTTCGGCATCTTGACTTTGTGACGATTACTTCCATATCATTTCTGCTCGTCTTTGTAACTTATACGAAATGTAAGCTGAATCGTTAATTTCCCAGTCGATTAGGCGCGATTCAGTCTTCTTTGAAATTCAGAACCATTGCTATTTGCTTCTTCTGAATGCGAAAAGGCTTGTTTTTATGATATCTGATGTTGTTGAGTTCCTGTGGTCATGAATTTCTGCACGAATATTACAGAAAACAGAATGAGATATTTATCAGCATCCTTATAAGGAATCAAGTGTAGCATGTGATGATTATGCACCAATCCTGACGGTGCTTCATTCTATTAGTGCAAGATACAATGCACTTTAATTTGAACACACTAACGGTTGGTTCACTTCACATCTGGTAGACCTTGACGCTTCGTTTCAGTCGACAATCTTTTTGTGGAGCTCTCAACTGTAGCAAGTCATCAGGTAAGCCATTTTCATGCTACAGAGCGACTAAGATGGAACAGTGTCTTCGTGTTTGCAGATAGTATTCTTTCTCGTTTTGCCTTATTGATATATAAATAGCTTGAGACTTTGTGAAAACAGCCTGCAACTGTCTCCTACAAGATAGAACCGATTGTCTACAAATGCTTGCAGTTATCATTCTAGATCACACCATGATCACAAAGCGAGGTCGATTGTACTGAAATGCAAAGCATTTGTTTCTATCCAGACTAGGATCAACTAATGGATGTAGCAGTTAGCTAATAATATTCCATTTAGTTTGACATAAAGCCTCGTACCAGTTATTCCCCCCTACCCGCCCTTGATTTATTCCCGGAGTCGTTCAAGGGAACCCGGGGGACATTCTGCTCTTTGCGTCTCTTTCGTGTGCACCATACATTCCTGATAGATAACATCTGCTGTCACGCATGTCAAAAAAACTACAAAACATCTCAAAACAGGTCTTAAACTCCACGTGTACAGTACTGTTGACGTTACCAGGGTCGCACCAAAAAGGGGGTTTCCATTCAAGTTTCTCCTAATTAACAAGGGACAGGGGAGACGTATTTAAATCATCTTTCAGTCAAAACAACGTTGGGACAATCAACAGCTCCGAAAGTGTGATAAATCCAGATAGCAATCACCATCCCTAAATCTTGAGTCATCTGAACGCTTTATCCGCTTCTTTCTGGACATTTTAAAAGTATAGACCGTCTTGGGATTAAGAAACAGTGAAGAATCTTAATTGTGATAGCTCTCTCGCAAGGCGCCAATTTGATTAATAGGAAAATGGTTCACATCTGAGCATGAGCGAAGGAAAGACAATATTGTTACAAAAATGTTTCCAATCATTAGCATTTTTGTAATGTGTAAGCGGATTAGTTGCAATCCTGCTTCAGTCGATCAGCCTTCAATGGATCTGGATCGCCATCCCTTTTGGCGCGCCAACAGATAAGAGTTGATTTCAGGATCACGCTCGCAACCAGAGATCGGCTACAAACTATACGCATCAAAAGCTTACGCCGGGTTTATTTATTACAAGCATTTTATGTTTTGCGCTGTCGCTGGTACAAAAACACCAAGCCGCATAATTATTGTCCTTGCATTTTAGACAGGATAAATATGGAAGAGTTTTAGCCGCATGACTTGTGCATCATCTTATTCTTTCCTAGGTTTCAATGCTGTAGATGAGCTACCGAGTTCACAACATGGTCCAATTCACAACATCGATGGTGGCTTTCCTGTTGCTATGCATCACTTTCACCCTCGCAGGACATGTGAGAACTATAAATAGATATATGGGTTGCTATCGTAATACCATCTTGTTCGTACTACATTTCTTCCTGTTGTGTATATTAGATCGATACTAATGGATGTGGTTCAACAAAAGGATGTTTACGATGGCCCAGCAATTGTCAATCTAGCGCTGACTGCCTTCAGTTGGTAACATTCGAATTGAAAGGCAACAATAGTAATTCGCTTGCAATCGAGTTAGCAGGAAGAACAAGCGGATGGGTGGCCTATGGTCTTAACTCTGACGAAAGAAAAATGGTATGCCCAGCAACTGCAACACTGCATGGTTGCCCCTTAAATCCCTTTAATTGACCCTCATCATTTTACTTTTCATAACAGGGAGGAACAATTGGACACGTGTGCATGGTGCAGGCTACTATCCCTAAACTAAAAGGATTCGAGAATGAAGGAACGGAGATGAAGCTTAAAGATCTGGTAAGATACTTGATTTGTCACCAAATGTGTCATTATGAAACAATGCCAGTCTGCGCAGGCATCTGGACTGCCTCATGAAATTTATCGTACGAAAGGTAGAGTTTTGGCGAAAGGTTTGCAATTCTTATCTAAATTCGAATTTTAAGGGGAGATAATATATGTACTGTAGATTATGAAGGGTTAAAAGGTTAATTGCCACATATCACACTTACAATGAAATCACTTCTAGAAGGAAAACTTCACGGAATGGAATAGTTCACCTGGAAAGAAATGATATTCTTATAATATAAGGGTCATATTATGTCAGCATATGGTTTTGGTATGGTGTTTTCGTACTGCGTGTTCCACTGCGAGACTGAATCTCTAGCTGGTATTAGCACTGTTTTAGACAAGCTGGATGAGGTATTTCGTCTATAGATTGGATAATGGAACATATCACATTTTTAAGCAGAAGAATACTATGATGCAAACCTGATACGTCTTCGTCAGTAAAATAGAGTATTTACTTGGCGAAATGCATAATTATATCATCACACAGAGGTTTCAATCATGACCATCGTCATAATTATTATCATCGAAGCACGTAAATATCTCAAATATAATTAAGGTGCTAATCAAGATCGACGTATGTCATATCAAAATGAAAACAAGTAATTAATTTTGTTAATTATTATCTACACGAAATCCATTACCTTGCAGATACCAAATGTCACCGTTCAAAGCGCTGAATTAGTAAATGGATCCTTAATCTGTAGGTAAGGTATATGCTGAAATTGCTGAGGCAAGGTTCGACTGAAATGGTTTGATTCGCGAGCGCATTTTCAACTTTTCTATATATACTTAGTTCAATTGGGCAATGTATGATGTTGGCAAATGCTACTTAAGTTGAAACAAGCAAATCATGAACATGCGTTGTATGATAAAGTTATACGTAATTTTAGTTGTTGTTAGTTAAATTTAGTTTTGTAACAATTACTGCAAATGTTTATTTACACAGTTTGATTCAATTGTAAATTGCATGACAATTAAAATGTGAAATGATGTTTTAATGTTACGCTAAAAGTTGATTAGCTGACGCAGCATACCCGTGTTACCTTGGCAACAACAAAAAGACACTTTCAAAATCATGGTCGTCTGTTGACGCACATAGCATTGATTGTTTTATTCTACTGATATAGTCGTGCGAGGCACTACCTCTGCTCTGAAGTTTGACTCACCTTGAATTTTTAAGTAACTTCGTATGTTATAACTGTAAGGTAATTAGCTTATAATTTTACTCTTTATATCTGCCTGTTACTTACTTGTTACTTGTTATTCTGTAAAACATACTCCTAGTGGTAACTTCAGTGCCGTTGGCCCTGCAGATGAATGCAAGATATTTTGAGATAAGTTTCATCATCATCATTATGACGTTGTATACCAGCCTCAGTGACACTTCGCAAGAGAAGGCTGGCACTCGTGGGCCACGTTCTCAGACGGCCAGAATGCCCCCTCGCCACCGTCCTCCGCTACAATCCTACAGAGCCGTTCCGGCGTGGAGGTGCTTTGAGAATAACCTACGACGAACAGCTCAAACACGATCTAACTACAGCGGGTCTGAAGGTCGCGGATGCGCAGAACAAGAAGCTCTGGGCAAAAAGTATTGCAAAACTGTAACGCCAAGGCGTCACCTCATCATCATGACGTTGTATAGAAATGATTGGCTGCGTTTCAAAAAGTGGTTTTCTGACGGCTTCGCCAGTGACAGAGGTCAACTCACTTATACCGCGAATAAATATTCTAATCACATATTTGATTCGCAGTTTACGTTTTTATCTAACTTTAATGGATTTATCTCGGGATTCTGTAAAACATATCTTTTAGGTAACTGCATGCCTATTATCCCTGACATTGCGTGTAGTAGAATACGAGAATGAAAATTAATTTCATCATCATCATCATCATCATCATCATCATCATCATACCGAAAGGGATTGGCATTGCGCGGGGTTTTGAGTTTAAACATCAAGATAACATGGTCGTATTAATTAAAGCTGCCACGCTATCATTTTTATTGAATATATTTCATTAGGTTCGAGCGTCCAGTGGCTTCTGTGGGATATCTCCGCTCACTAAAGTCGAAATGGCATGTAGTCGGAGCCTGGGGACCAGATGTCTCTGTGAAAGGGTCAGGTACACAATGACGCGTTTAGATCATTGAATTGAGTTATTACATGTACAGTATTCTTACAATGCCATGCTTTTAAAACTCATCAATGATTATATCCGTCGTTGATTAGATGTTGAACTGAGCGAGCATGCCACGGAGGATGTCTTCTGGACAAGGGAAGAATACGACCTGATGGAGAAAATTGACTTCAAACCTTCAACATTTCGATATAAAACAATCCTGGCTCACGGTGAGAGGCTTAAACAAAAGTATCGCAAGCGAAGAAGTTCAGATAGCAGGGTGATCCAGCCACGCGAGCTTCTGCTATTGATTTGTATTTATGTCATGCATGCCATCATGATGCCATGACGTGAGTGTTATCGAATTCTTTTACAGTAATTTCTAATACTACAGTTGAAAGAGAAGAACTACTTTCCCTCAATACGATGCTTTGCACCAATATCTATGGAGCTATTTATGTACTAGAATAAAACAATTTAAACAAATACTCTCCCAGCTTTATGCGATACAGCACAATAAACATGGATATTTAGCTACAAATATCAAATGACATTCAATTGCTGCCGGCATCAGCGTTCATTTATGACTGCATTTTCAATCTTATTTGTCCAAGGAAGGACTATGTGACATCACGTAATATCATACCATCAATCTTAGTTTTTAATCGGATCGGAATAGAATAGGATCAGAGTATCATTATATCGACTAGATAGTTCGTTGATAGTACATTGCGTCTATGTTAATTCATTAAAGTAAATCTGTAGAAATGTCAATCCTGCATTTGCAACAAGAGTAGGCTGCAGGTAGTCATTAATAATTCACCTTTATAATTAATTATGTAAATGATTTCATTATTATAATTTATGCTTATTAGCTTTGTAAGTGTACCTTTCTTTGTGATTCAGCTGTCTGCATGACGCTAGCCTGGGTGTTGTTCTCCACTGTGGGAATGTTCTTTGCAAGATACACACGAAGAGATTTCAATCATAAAGAATTATTGGGAAGCAAGTTATGGTTTCAGGTGGGGTAATCTTCACCGTCGGCATCACGATGCAATTGAAATTGACAAGGATTGAGGTGTCACATGAGTCGTTGATCTTGCGTATAATAATATCTGTAGGTTCATCGGGTGTCCATGGTGGCGACCACACTCTTGACGATTGCTGGCGTATCTGTTATCTTTACTGAAGTACGCGGATGGAGTACGGTACGCTCGAAACACGGAACATCATACATACAATGTTTTGTGCACGAAGGTCTTTTGCTGCCCACGAGAGATGTGTTCGGAGACAGTCAGAAGGCCAAATATCACTTGCTTTCCTTTTGTTCTTAGAGTGTAATGCCTTTCTTGTGTCTTTTCGCGTATATCTCTTGCTGATTTCTGGTCATTATACCACAATGATAGAATGCTGTGTGATAACTGCTCAGTGAAACAATGAAAGCACCAATCTACGCTACATGTCCCTCGTAATCTTCGATACTGCTGGAGCCTTTTGCATTCTATAACTATAATAATACAGCAAGATGTAAATAGTAATTTATAAAGTCCATCTATTTGTTATTGTTTTTCAGGAAGCTGGTATTCATCCATATATCGGGATCATTGTGACGTTGATCGCAATATTTCAGGTAAAATAAAAACATATTATTCCTTTCCGTTATCGGATTTCACTTTACGTTCTATTGACACCGTCATGATGTCTGATTTAACATTTGAGCAGCCAATTGGTGCGTTGTTTCGTCCTGGAATCGACTCTCCAAGGTACGTGGCAATGAGATTAAAAATTGATAAAGGGGAAACGCTGCTTGCGTTTTGGGCACTATTCCCTCAACTGCTTCATTGGAAGAGATTTTTAATTTGTAAATAGCTTAGTCAGGTTTAGTTTTTAAGTATTTTAACTGTAGATTTTATAAGTAGCTATTGACATATGCATAGTTTTTTATTAGTTAAAGTTTATTTAATTTTAGTAAAGTTTGTCTATATAGTTTGTTGATGTATATATTTGAAATAAAAATTACATAACGTTAAAAATTGATAAGGTAATATCAACAGACCAGCTGTCGCATGCTACGCCATATTGAACGAACGAACAGAACGAATTAGGTGCTTATGTAGTTGATTCCTTGTAACACGTCTGCAACTATGCAATCATGGGTGCGGAGCATAATAATTGTTGTCGCAAAATGTTCATGTTGCATTTCCTGATTTTAAATGTGGTATCACAACCAGTGCGAAATGAGAGAAGTCTGAAACTACATAACGGTTGTGTCGTTGACAGAAAATCTGATAATTTCACGATTCAAATATTTATACAAATGATTTGGGCGAGGTTGACATTGATTGGCATTTAATTGATTTACAGAAAATGAAATAATTTAAGAGAAGGAGAAATTTGATAAATTTAGATCTAGATCAGATTACGATATAGTCTCAGTTACATAAGTCATTCGTATGAACACGGAAACGAGATTACAAGTGTATTCATGCAAAGTTAAAAGAGAAACGAGGTTACATTACATGAAAACGAGAATTGAGATGGATTTACATAATTCGACACTTTGAACTACTTCTATGTTGCTATTGTTCTTTCTTTGAATAGACGTAAAGTTTTTGAATGGGGTCATTGGGGAGCTGCTGTCATCGCAGTGATCGTTTCAAGTAAGTTGCAACACACAATACAATACATATCAAATCAACTGGATGTGCTGCTTGTCTCTTCGGCATCAACAACTAAATTCAAAATAATTTTCTCTCATTTTGCCATCAAAATTTTAACACTTGTTTGGTAATATTTCCATTTCAGTCGTCACTTTAATCACTGGCTTTGGAACGATGCACGCTCGTGTTTACATTTATGCCATTTTCGCTGGATTAGCATTAATCACAATCGCTATTATTGAAATTTATCGCATTGTGACGACAAAGACAGCAAGTGAGTATAACTATTACTCATTTAAAGGGACACATTGTAAGGCACAGTATATTGAACCAAATTTGAATATTGCCATTGTTCTTCCTCAAACTTGGTCCCATTTTAAGAAAGCTGATACTGTTCTTGAAAAAAGAAAATATTCTTCTCCAGAAAAAATGTTTTCACTGATGCTATAAGTATACTTAAAAAGAATAATTATACTCCACAACAAGCGTTTACGATGCCCCAGGATGGAAAATTGAGTTTCCCTTTCAATGCCTCTAGGCAATGAGGGCTGTTTTACAGTTCAGCTATAGCAACGCAGCAATGTCCAATACAGTTGTCTATCCATTAGTTCCTCTTTTATAGAACAAGAGAAATCAGCTGATCCAAAGAGTCTTCAAGTCGAGCAAACAAATCGTCCTGAGAATTCCGTGAGTAACGTGCATGGTTGGGGATGAATATTTGCTAGTTGTCACAAGTGTATACATTGCAAGTGTGGTTGAGTTTTCTTCTGAATATGAAGTATGAAATCTATGTTATTTTATATAACAAATCTAATTCCAAGGGACTTGTCAACGACGAATGAAATGCAGTCAAATGATGATATGAAAGATGTCTTAATCGAATCAAGATAGTTCACAACTCAGTTGATGTCAGACATCGCATTTTTGACATAGTACTGATCAACGTCCTATCATATTAATTATACAGAATTTATATCGTTTCTTCTTGGACATTACCCTTCGTCGTATTCAGTTACAGTTTCGATGTTTCATTGCCAACGGCCCAGCGTCGTTGCTTCGCATTGGATGCCTGGAGTGGATGCCTGGAGTTCTCCGTGTTTAGCTCATAAAACAGTGCTTGTATCTCCAAGAATTTTTAGCAAAATAGTGTTTCTGCCGCAAGTCGATAATACATAATTCATCATCCATCGGCGCGTCAAGTTCCAAGAGCTAAAGTCAAACAATATCGAATCTTTTGCAGTGGTTGTGGATAACTTTCCAGAAAAATAAAATATCAGTTGTAAATCAATAAGAACAGCAAATATTCGCACATTCCAAGCACATTTTCTTATGGGCAAAATCAAACCAGCAGGCATTTGGGTAAGCCCGTTTTCAATCTCCCACGGTGACAACTGAAGACTCCAATTCCCACGAGACTGAAATCGATGCTTTCGAACCATTCGGGGGCGACAGTTTGCAAAGGCAAGCAAGGCAAATTCAAGGCGCCAATTCTACAGCGATAATTTCCACAAACTTGCATAAAATGATAAAACGTAGCTCGTCGTCATGGAGACTTTTTCAAAATTGGGCCCTGATAGACTCTGCGCCAATTTGCATTGCTCAACTTGGTTTGAGCGTTGGCGTAATGCGGTGTGTTTCGAAAACTATGCACAACCAGAGTTAGCCTTTTTGTTTCCCAAAGGCAGTCAAATCCACACTTGCTAATGAGTGGCAGTTGCCGGGTTTTGAACTCACATACATACAAACATACATACAGACGTTTGTGAAAAATATATATTTACAGTATATAGATCTAAATCATTTGATTTAAATCATTTTCTTATTGTGCTCTACAATTATTATCTAATTACGTTTTATTAAAATATCAAGGTTATATTTGATATTTGTAGCGGGATATAGCAAAATTTGCTAAACAAACAAATAAGCAATTAATTTAATAAACAATTATGATAAATTTGTGTAAATTAGAAGGAAAATGACGTCCCTCTGCTTTGTATTAAGCATATAATCTCAGCCTGTTATTGATTTTGAAACAAGCAATATTCTTTATCTTATGTCTTTCTATAGTTGTGCAGCATTTGCTGCAGTGTGATTGAATTGTTATTCAAACATTCCTTTTAGCTACCAATCCTTCGCACAGCTGGTCTCGCATTTGTAAGTCTGTTGGCAATCATCTTCACAGCAGTTGTCATTTACGACATCAATTCCACCCTACAAAAGTACAGTGACAAGGCCGAAGGAATATCATTGTAATCCGAATGTCTCACCTCAAGGCGGCATGCATGCTGTACTAGTAAATTGGCAGGTTGCCAAGTTTTGCATCATAGCATAGGATAAATCGCTGACTTGTTGTAGTTGGTTTGATGGAGTTTGCAAGGATACGAAAAATGTATTAACATTATTTGGCTTCTTTTGTGATTCTTCTTCAATACATTAAACCGATAGTGCACTTGATATATTCATTTGGTACAAAATGTGTTTGATAAACTCATCAAGTTTCATAGATCCGGTTTAGTGCTTCAATATTTGACATCATTTTCATGCAGAATTCCAGGTTGCGATCTGAAAACTAGGTTCGATTACAAAGTCTATAATGTGAAGTGCTAAGAAGTGTGTACAAGATGTGTTTATACCAATTCTAGGCCGTCCTAATTATTTCAACAACACGCTTGACAACAGAGCTGTAGACATTGATTTAAAATGCCGTGGTCTCTGCTATGAGACTGCGGAGAGAGAAGAGTACTCAATAAAGTACAAAATTCCCCACTGTCAGCGCTTCGGAATCACATAATGCGATGGTAGACAACTGACAACACAGTCGCATCCTGCTAGTTTGATATTTCGGAAGAGCAACACATATATATGAATGATATAGTGAGGAACTGAGGATGTGCAATGACCTTATACGTCACCTCGAAGATCAAGCACTGATGTTCATTTTATTCAGGCTTTTGGTCATTCTGCATGGTCAGTATTAAAAAGGTCTAAATCTAAGAAAAAACGCACATATTCACTGATATAAATAATAAATTCCAACGACAGACAATCTATAATAAATACCATTTAATGTTTCATTCATTTTTTACCTAACTATTTACAGGATCGTTTTTATTTAGAATCATTTCCATTTTCAGTGATGATCACCAATCTCTTTCTGTAGGTGCCAAATAATCTAGTCCGAGAATGTCAAATACGTCTCTCTCCGATGTGACCGATAATGGCGTGCCTCGGGCAACCTTGTCTTTACCCTGAAAGGGAGAGATTAACAAGTCAGTCTAGGCCTACTGGCCTAACCACGCCTGTAATTAGCAACAAAGCAATGGTGAAGAACTGTAACATGAACGAATGATGAAGTCTCGCATGAGATGCTCTTACCCTGCGTACAACTCCCTCGTTTAGTGAATGCTCAGAAAGTGACATGCCCTGCGCAGTAATAAAAGAAAGTCAATTGAAACTGTAGCGTACCTACATGTAATTATTCATAACCTCTTTCTCATGTCAGTTAGCCTCTTGTATATTAATCTCTATTGTTCCNATCTCTATTGTTCCCATTTCCGTTTGTCACATATAAATATCGTTGCCCGTCTGTATTTCATTAGATTGAGAGTTAGCCAGAGTGGTGATTATACACCTTATACCCAGGACGCCTTATCAATCATTCCTTAGTTATTATTACAGCCTCGCACAAAACTCAAACGCAAAAGCAACGACAAAGAGAGAGACAATTAACACACACAAACCCCATGTGCTATTAAACTATAAAAGTAAGCTATAGATTTCTGTAACCATTGATTTAGTTCGCGTTTACGTATTCCAAACATACCCTTTGAGTGGAATGAAATGTTATAAATATTTGTCACGACAGTGGCATGACTGCCGCGATATGGTATTAAAACCTCAATAAACAACACTCCTGTCTGTGGTAAAATGATGTCAGACTCAGAACAAACCACACGTAAAGTGATGAGTTACACATGGTGCTCACGGTACCTTTGAAGAAGCAAGATGGCGCATGGATCGATTCAAATGATCTGAACCAGTGAAATGCAACAAAGCACAGGGAAATTCACTGAAGGGTGCGGCGATTATGTCGATCCGACGATGCTATCACGAAAAGCAAAAATAAGACATGAAGTCAAACAATTGATGGCTGCGACAACAAATTTCACAACATTCAAGAATCAACTCCTGGAAAGGAATCCGTCAGTCGCCAATGGGCTTACGATCAAAAAGGAGAAACGATTAGAGAACAACGAAAAGCATGTCGAATACAAAACCGAGATAATTATACTCCAGTAACAAATAATCCAAGCCAATAATTCCTTAGAAGGCAAGACATCATTTATATAACCTCATCTATACGGGTAGAAAACGATGTTCAAGATAAAAATATTTACTAAGATTGTAATGCTAAACATAACAAATTGAAGTATAATAGTCGCTTACGTTCCAACGTAAAAGCAGGAATCAGTACATATAAGAAACAGTTTTGATGGCGCAATATGATAAATGGTGACAGATGGGATTATCCCGTTCGTGGTACCTTGCAATTTTCACCAGGCAACATGAACACTCCCATGTATTTAGATTGTGTAGCATCATTGACTGAAATCAGATCATCCGTGATCAAACCTGAAAAACAGCAAAGACGGTCGTTGTTAAGCAAACCAGCCACATGTACCACTTTCAGAATATATAGGATCAGTGGGGTTTAGGTCTTGGTGTAGACAACTGAGCTAACCCCAGCATTGAATTGAATTAAGAAGAAGTATCTGTCACTAGCAGTGATGTCCATAGTGACTTCTGCGGCGCATAGTGCAAAATCATACTGAGAAAGAAAGCAACGTGTGGCTCTAGCTTGAGTGATATTAGCAGGGGAAAACTTACATAAGTTTGTAAATACAATTGCACAGATGCCAATGATGGCGTGCAGCCTTGGAACGCATTTAATACAACGAAGCGAATGGCTAATAACCAGGCATATAAATATACTATGATCAACTGCCCTCGCAGATTAAGGACGCTTCGACCACGCAATATACAGCAAATGAAAGCTTCGCTCCAGAAACCTCGGGACTAAAACGCAGGATGCTAATTTTTATTAAAAGCAATATTCAATAATATGAGGCAGGTTGACACTAAGGAGCAGGAGCCTGAAACTTGAGATCAATCACCTACTTGCATATACTATCTTCACATACCTTCTTCTTCCAGCTTCGGAACAAGATTAGCAAGAAGTCCAATATGAGACTCGCCATCGGAATGAGATACAAGAATGTCGATATCCCCACACGTCGTTCTGCCTCTCCTGTACGAGCCACAAGTGACGAGCTCGAGACCAGGGCATAATCTCGCCGCCACACGCCTGACCTATAAAGTTCATGTAGATAATCAAGGTATGGATCAGGCATTGTTCAAAATTAACTATAAAGTGAAACCTGTCTATAACGGTCACTTCTGGGACCTGAGGAGAATCACTTTTAAAGACAGGTGGCCTTTCTGTCCAGGTTTATTTCTATAGAATGTGTCACTTTTGGGTTATGAAGAGTGGCCTTTATACACAGGTAGTTACTCTACAGAGATGACCGCTAATACAGGTTTGACTGTACTGTAATTGCTACGAGATAGGAGGTTGTATGGCGTGCGATCAGTCGAGGAAATTGAATTCTGTCAAATATCAACTACCTTCATTCTATTACCACGATAAGTCAATAACGATTAGCAGATATACAACAACCACAAGACTGTTTCCAAATCTGATTACATATCCTAAGCGGGTTAACTTAATTTCATCGAGATGCTCCAAGGAAATATCCCAATATTACATACAGTACAACGTTTAAAGCTTATAAATGTAAGCAGCAATATACTACCGAGGCTACAGTTTGTAAAACCAAATATATTATATTTTGGTTACCTGTTTCTCGATCTCTTCGACTTCTTCTCGGCTCATTCTGTTTAGAAATTCATCGTAGTATTTCAAGCCTATTTTCTGTTGGCTCGTGAGAGAAGCCTTTTCTCTAAGGTCGTCTAAAGATCTATACCCCTTGAAACAACGATAAGAGAGCGTGATCACTGATCACTGATCAGTATCAAACGCAAAGGATACACAAAGATATCATCGTATTACAAAACATACGATGATGATGATTATAAGGAATACGTTTTGCCACGATGTCACCAACAGAAAAGGACAGAAACGTATCGCTTTTAATGAGGGTGGACAAACAAGCCAATAACTGATCTCCCATTGGGCAAGCGACTTATAAACCACACAAGATACAACGAATGCAATGGGATATAATCATAAAAATATATAATTGAAACTTATTAAATGTTCAGAATATGTCACAGACACACACGCACAACCTGATCTAATAATACGAGACGACACTATAGTGGCTAACATACCTACATACATACGGACATACACGACACACGTCAATTCAGTCAAAGAGATTCCGAGCCATGACACAGGATATGGCACTCTAACGATCTAATATCAGACTGGCGTTAATTCGAATGTCATAAATACTTTATTCGAGAGTTTAAAACAATACAAGATCAGAAATAAATAGATAAAACTTAATCTAATAAGAAAATACAATAATATCTTAAATTAAATAAATACCTCTAAAAAAACAACCTATTTACTAACTATTGTACTATTTTACTAACGATTGTACCCAATCATCCAAACTTTACATGTTTATTATTTCTTATAACAATTAATAAGGTTGTTTTCATTTTTAGATATCTCAAGGTAATTAAGGTTTATTGACATCTTTTTAACATAAAAACCATAAGTTTTTAATCAAGAAGAATTTATTTGTATGAAATTACTTTAAGCCCAACAAGAGATGTACTTGTCCTGTAGTCACTTAGGATCGACGAAGAATTTAACAACGATCTTAAGCTTAACTATACATAAAGTACTTCGTTCGTTTTACAGAACCTTGAGATAACAGTCGAGATCACTGTGCGCCTGTTGCAGCTTCTTTAAATCAAATGCCTGTAGTTTCCTTATTAAAACTCTCCCGTTTGCATGTTGTGCAAATTAAGTTAATTAAAAAGAAACACATCCGTCTCTTTAATTACAAATACTAATTATAACATCAATGGCAACGCATCTTGAACGTAAGATAAGATATTACTAATCATTCATACCATAGCAGCCCAAGATTCCGCCGTCTTTGGTCCAGCTCCCCACACATCAGCAAAGAGATTGAGTGTATCAATGGAAGGATCAAGATGGTCTAGTCGACGCAAGTGTCCTGTTTCAACGATCTCCCAGATCTTTTCTGCGAGACGTGAGCCGACATGCGGCAAAGCAGCAATATCCTGAAGTAAGCAGGACCTCCAACATTCAATATGGAAAACAACTGACTCTAGATTACACACTATGACTCGAGGTCAGTGAGTTAAGAATCAAATAACCATCGGCTACAAAATGATTATAATTCGCAGTCGAGATGGAGACCTACATGCTGTCCGGCGAGAGTTAACATTCTAAGAAAATTTTTGTCTTGAAATGTTCATGGAACTCTTCTTTTTCAAATAAATAAAATGCTAGATTACGAACAACTAGTTAGCATAGCTTATCAAAAAGTGATTAATGTAAGTTAAACAATCAATTTCTTAACAAAGAGACTAATTGATAAGAAAACTAGAACACTGTGGGGCTCAAATTTGACTTTTTCTACTGAAAACCTAAATAGTACTTCAATATTCTTAGAGTTAGCAAGCCATGATCTAGTTCTAGAATGCTTGCACTTAAATTGAAGACTTCCAAGAAATAAGACAACTACATTAAACTCGTGATATCTCATCTTCTAGCATTAAAATGATGCTCACTTGCAACAATACTGTGCTTCTCACAGCTCAAAGCTTCACGGCTACACTTACATATAACATATTATAAGTGTCATCTTATAAACCAAACTAACAAAAGCAGGAATCGCTAACAATCGCTTCATATACCTCCTTCGTAGTAATTTTCCTGGGAAACTTTGAGATTGCCACAATCGCTTTCTTGTATCCTAATGCTCTCCATTTGTCCTGGACGGTTGAATATGCCTTTGCAAGCACCTGAATAGATAATGGCGCATTACTATAAAAGGCAAGAATTTGACTGGAAAGAGCAACACGTAATGAGCTGTTGCATACAATAGGATTGGCAGCTGATAGCTCTCTGATAGCACCACGATCTGGAAATAGTACAAGTGGAAACGTTTAAAGTTTAAGCAGAATTATAACAAGTTGAGTATAGATACTAGATGCAAGGGTTCATTGTGATACCAAGTGATGGCATGTGAGTTATGAATTGAAACTCATAGTATAATCAGATGGCATCATCACAGTATGATGATGATGATAATGATGGCATTGATCTTGAGAATTAAGATATTATCCAGAATAACGCAATTAATTAGATCTCATTGGAATGGATACAATTACTTCCACACTTACAATCTCCACAACTGACATCCTTTTGCGACACTGACCATGCTATTTCATGCCATGCATTGTCTCCNCACTCATCTAACATGCATTGGATAGGCCTACTACTCATGTCACTTCATCCTATCCCCACTGGCTAAGGCTGAATGCTCCACCCTAATGTATAATAAATCTTATTAATAGTTAAATCGATGAACAAAGCATGAAAAACCTGAAGCTTTTCTGTTATGCCTTCATTCAAATTTTCTGTTTTCTCAGTTGAAGGCTTGCTGCAAGTCCAATATTTCACCTGCAGAAAGGAAAGGCTGTCACCACTTGAAACAACAGATTGAACAAAATTGATGAATGACTACTTAATTAGTTAGTCTATCTCTCAGAGAAATGCAACATAGTTAAATTCAACAAACGTCTAGTTTACTAGGGCAAATATAGTCTTCAAGATAAAAACTCTATCACCTCGACATAATATCTACTTTTCAGTCGTGATCATTAAATGATGGCATATTGACAAAATGCAGTAGAGGAATCGATCTGCCTCTCATAGCGGCCAACTGTAGGACTACATAATTATCTGTTTCTCATTTAGATCCAATTCAGAATTTCAGATAGAAACCTTCCATCTCATATATGCTTGTCCGTTTTGCTATTCATCGCACAACTACTCAACTCTTAAATGGCACGATAAAGATGCCGCTTTGTTAAACCTAATGCCTAAATATGTAATTGTTGGTTTTGCTTGAATTTGTTTCTAATGATTTTACATTAGCCCATCGCATTTGATCAGCACATCATTGCTACGATTTGCTTCAGCCCATGAAATCTTCCAGTTTTCTGAGCCACAAGATCAGAATCTCAACTGATGGAAACTCATCCAAGCATACAATTTTCTCAATTCACTTCTATTCTTCTAGAGCTGTTAAATATCTATATGTCTGGGTAGCATTTTGCCAATCGAACAAGGTAGACTTTATATATATATATAGGACTGTGGCCCAGTCTCATACAAAAATGTCTGAATTGCTTCCAATTTGATGTTGACTATTTTGCCAGCTGCTGGGATTATAGTAGTCACACGGCATAACAAGGACGGCAATATCAAAGCATAAGACTGGGCTAACAATGCTTTACAGGTCCACACATAAGAAAGTGCATCACACCACAGCATCATATAGAGCATAGGAGGCTTAGGGGCATAGGGAGCTTACTTTCTTTAGTGGTGGGGAGGAGACCGGATGATCTTCTTTGTCGATAGCACCTTGTTCTTGGTCTGAGTTCGAACATGAGGATGCTTCAGTTTGTAACTCAGATTTAAGGTAATCGCGATTGACACCTGGGGCTTTAGAAACTGTTTCTGCAACCTAAAATTCAATAAACAAGTCCTTATAAACTGCTACGAGGAAGTCAAAGACATTTTATAGAAGAATTCTACAGCTACATTCACTTTGCTTGACTTGAATTGTTGAGTCTCGTTAGCTCAAGCGAAATAACAAAGAAACAGCATCAATTCAATTATGATCTGTGTTCATCATCAAGATCTATAATCAACTCGACAACACAATTATCACATAGGGATGAAACGAAGGGAGCCATTAAGAACATGACGATCGAACACCACAACCTTGAACGACTACGTGATCACTGAATATATTTCAAAAAATTGGAAAAACCCAAACATTAAACAGCACAGGAAATGCAATAACATGCGTGGCAAACAACACTCACACCGGCGCGACAGACGATATTACGGCATTAAATCCGGTTTTCAGTGATGCTGATATTAGTAGTGCACTACGCTATTCCACCATCCTAATACCTCAATCGACAGAAATAAGAGAGTTTTAAATGACACTGCTATGGAAACACTGTTATTGTTTAAGTTCAATTCTTGGTAATTTGGTATCTCACTGCAAGATCACATCTCTATAATAAATTTGTTAGACAGGGCTGTAAGAAAATAAGAAAGCACGAATACACTGAGCTAGTCATATCACCTGCATACCATTTAACTGTTTTAAACAGAAAAATCTTAGGCCTACTGTAGCTCACCAAGAGCAAACTGATTAACACATCTCCATGACTTGGTGACTAGTTGGCTACATTTCAATCCCTTCTCACCTGGCATGATTCCTTCACGACATTACTGCGAGACGTGCTTCCTTCATCAGTGGAGGAACAGATCTTTACCAGATAGGCAGCATCATCTATCTTTTCCCCAGACATAAAACAGGAACTCAGCCAATCAGAACTGACAACTCTCGCGGATTTGAGAGCAGCATTGGCAGTTATTCTTCTAACTTGTTCCGTCGACAAAGACTTTGAAAGAACCAAATGGGTTGCATCCGAAACAGCTTCAACGCAGTCTCCACCATATTTTTTCAACTGCTTCGTTAGTACTTCACGTTGGATTCTTCCAAGCCCTTTTTCACAAATATGAGCCTTCACCCCTCGAAGAAATTGCGGCGAAATACTGCTTTCTGCAATGGCTGCGGCTGATGCCCTGCTCTTGCGGCACAATCCTCTTGAAGACATTTCACAAGGGTTTATAATAACAATGAAGGAAGAGAAACTCAAGATAGATCAGAAAGAATGGCTCAAGTTATAACATTGCATCAACGGGTGAAGTCCGTTTGGCAAGCCTTCCGCCATGTTTGTGATGATTTTTGATCTCTTTGTTGAACTTGAAAAATGAAAAGTGGCTATCGAAAACGAGGCAATAAGGTCACGTGCATTTTCATTTAATGTTCATTGTTATTGCGGCAACTGCAGATTGAAATCCGAGCCTTACAGTACACCCGTCAGCCACTCCACTGTTGGGATCTCTATCAAGAAAGGTAAACACGGGAAGACGACCGCTCTTGAGTAAGACCAAACATGTAATAATCAAACATACTAATACAAAGACTCCAAAGAGACATACACGTGTTACTTGAGATTAGTGTCCAGACTACCACATCTCCCTCCTATGGAGAGGAAGGCAGTGAGCATTCCACCTCGTAGGCATTTGGTGGTGAACAGACTCGCAAGAATCGACGATTGCGGGTGAAGAGGCGACCAGAAGGCAATCGAACGTCATACTTGCGGTATGGGTGGCAGGCAACGACAATACCAGTACGATCCCACTGCTTGCTGGTAACATTCTGCAGACGGACAGTGGTGCCCACTCACAGATAAAGCAGGCAGCGAGTGTGCTGTTGCATTGTAGCGGGTGGCGGTAGCGTTGATTAGATGATGAGAACGGGCGTCTGTTTCCACTGCTTGAATTTGCCATTGTGGCGGTAAGGAAAGATGGTGTGCTGGGAGCCGGGTTCGCAACGATCGACCATAGAGGATTTGGGCCGGAGATGAACCATTTAGACGTGGAATGTTCCGCCATTCCAAGACGGCTTCATCGAATGTGGGCAAGTCTAGTTGTCCATTTTGAGAAGACTTTCGCACGAGCGATTTCATGGCCTTGACGGCAGCCTCAGCGTGTCCATTGGATTGGGGATAGTAAGGCGAGGAAGGGCGATGGGTAACATGCCAAGATTTGGCGAAATCTGCAAATTCTTTTGAAGAAAACTGTGGGCCTCCGTCACTGCGGAAGAGGACTGGCACGCTAGTGTCTCGGCAGGCACGCTTCAACTCCGTGATCACTTGTGCAGAAGTGGAGTCCGGGCCGAAGTGGAAAACCATTGGCCAGCCAGACAAACGGTCTACATAAATCATAGAGCAATGTCCTGCGTATGAAAAAAGGTCGGCGGATACGGAAGCTTCCGACTTCGTAATCGGTGGTCAATTGGAGCAACGGCATGATGGACTTTACGTTCCCCTTGCCTTTTTCTCACGTAAGCTAACAAATGCCGAAAAGAACTACAGCGCCTTTGACAAAGAGCTCTTGGCCATGTACTCTGCTGTCCAGCATTTTCGCCACTTCGTCGAAGGTAAGCCCTTCAAGCTCTATACGGACCACAAGCCGCTGACTACCGCCATCGCCTCCACCACCGACAGTTCGCCACGGCAAACCCGTCACCTCCAATACATTTCCGAATTTACTACTGACATCCGACATATCGCTGGCCGCCAGAATGTTGTCGCCGACGCGCTCTCCCGCGTAGAACTGTCTGCAGCCGTTGACGCCGTCCTAGTTCCCGACTTCGATGTCATTCAACTCTCCTGTGACAAGAAGGATAGTGACGAGATCTCGTCATACGAGTCCGCCGACACTGGCCTACGCCTACAATAGCTTTACTTCCATGGCGCCGATCTCTGTTGCGATGTCTCCACTGGCTCTCCCAGGCCACTACTGCCCTCTTCCTGGACACGGCGCGCATTTGACCTCGTCCACGGTCTCTCACATGCGGACCCTCGCCCTACCCAGCAGGCCATCTGTGCACGCTTCGTCTGGCGCGGGATGAAAAAAGATATTCGCACCTGGTGCCGCGAGTGTGTGCCCTGTCAGCAGTCTAAAACTCGGCGTCATCTCCGTGCCTTTCTGAAGTCTCGTCCACCCACCTCTACCCGCCTCTGCAGTCCTCTCGTGGACCTCGTCGGCCCGTTACTGCCAAGCGAAGGCATGACCTACCTCCTGACCACCATCGACCGCTTTACACGCTAGCCAGATGTTATCCCTCTTCCTGATGGCAGCGCTGCTACATGCGCACGAGCCCTTGTCCGTCATTGGATCTTTTGTGAAGATATAACGTCTGACCGCGGCCCCCAGTTCACCTCAGAGCTCTGGACCGAACTACACCCTCAAGCCAATGGCATGTTCGAGCGGCTACACCGTCAGTTGAAGGCTGATTTGTAAGCCCGTACCACAACACCGCACTGGATGGACGAGCTGCCTATGATGCTCCTCGGAATTCGCTCGGTCTGGCGTTCTGACAGTTCGCCCTCTCCCGCTGAGCTTGTGTGCGGCTCTACCCTTACGCTTCCTGGTCAAGTTCTTCAACCCGACAAATCTTTCCTACCTTCATCCTCATACCTGCAGCAGCTTCAGCTGGCCAAGGTAGACGCCGTGCCCCACCAGTTGACCACCATCGTACCTTGGACGTACACCTTCCGGCATCGATTCTCAAGGCCAAGTTTGTCTTCGTCCGGACTGACCGCCACAAGACGTCGCTGCAACGCCCATACTCCGGCCCTCATTGCGTCCTCCAGACTGGCCCAAAGTTCTTTGTCGTCGACGTCAATGGCAGGTCCGACAGTATTTCCATTGACCGTCTCAAAGAGGCTTTCCTGTCGCCTGCCGCCGCTGAAGCCCTTTCGCCGTCTACGATTGCTCCTTCATCACCCCCGCCAGGTCCACCGGGATTCCTGTTGCATTGATCTTCTTGTTTACTTTTCGTAATAAACAGTCTGCTCGCGTCGACAAAACAGCGACTCGTGTTATTTCGTTGCGCCGGTAAATCGCGTTTACTGTCTCGCACAGTAGCATATCTCTGAACTTGAACTACTGTAGTCTTTTGCCTTGGAAAACGCTACAAATAATTATGTCGGCAACAAATATTAAAGGATTTTACTTAGACGGTGAGCGGAGACACCTTTGTGATTTTATCACGTACATTGGCCAGCACTCCGACGCCTTTGCAGCTTTCTATTGCCTCGTTTTAATGTAGCCTCATATTTATTGAACGATAAAGGCAACGAGCAACGCTGCTCATATAGGCTATGAATTCAAATAAAATATACACACACACTATATGGTGGACGAGCATGCACCGCCACTGAAGCATCAGCACACGTAATTTAGTTGAAAACAACAACGATAACAATGAGGGATTCAATATCGATCGACAATTTCTCGAAGACAACATTTTTAGTCATTCTGCATAATATATTTATGTAAAATGCAATAAAAACTTAAATAACGAGAATGAACTGATAAACCGGTAGTTTCACTATGGATGAGCCGAAAGAGATTTTTTCCGATATACCGATACGATTTATCGGCGCTGTCATTTGTGGAAACTGCAAACAACGATATCTCGACCATCTCCAGAAGCTCCAGAAAATAGGACTCAGGACAGTGCTTCAATGCCACTTCAGGACCCCTGTCCCAAAAATGCTGAGTCAATCTGGATGACTTGTAGCGCTGGGTATGAAGATGACATCAATGAGTACCAGGCTACATTTACAGGCTATTATTTATCACTTAAGTATTGCATTTATTTGTATTTATTATTCATATTGGCGTAG
>OFHS01002026.1:4379-16290 GCA_900245855.1 Calvadosia cruxmelitensis
TTTTATTTTTGACCCCGGAGAGCCATATTCTATGTCTCCCACAATGGGACAAATGCTAACGATCTGCGTGTCTCATTGCTAAATATTTGAAATATTATTTCGTAAAACAATACCAGCCTGTACAAGTCAAATCTGTAAATATCAAAAGGATCATGAATCAAACAGACAGCAGAGACTGAGCTCGTGCAATTGAGAGTAAAGGTGGGCCGATTATTGCTTTTTAATAATTGATATAATTGAGCTCATCAAAAGGTGTGAAATGCATTGTTATGTTAATTGTATGCTTGTTTCGCGTCACTGGCAGGATTAGAGTTCAATCTTATTTACGATACAGTAAACCTTCAATGAAAGATAAATGAATAAATTACTATGAAGGCGAACAAACCAGCGAACAATTAACGATTCAAGATTGTGGATTATCAATCAAATATTCACTGTTCAGCTGCTTCAGCAATCAAAAACATGAAACTGGCAGTAGGCCTGGTTCTTGGATTTCAAGCTCTGGTTTGGGTCATCTTTGCAGACGGTCATTTGGTCAAGCGCCGCCTCGTCGTCAACAACAGCAAAGTTGGTCGTGTTTGTTGGAAAGTGTTTGCTTCTGTACAATCTGGTGTGCTCATCAAGTTGATAGACGTTGTCACTTTGTTTACTTTGAATTGAATTGAACAGGAGACTTGATCGGTGTTGAGTTTCACATGACTCTATTGTTCCCATTCACTTGCAAACGGTAAATGAATTAGCACTGCTCACGTTGCACGGTTTTGAGCATGTTTTGAGATCTTGGAGAACCCAATGTAGCGTCTTGCTTGATTTGTTACAAGCAAGGAAAAGTGAGAGAGCCATTTGTTGCCGTTCCTACTATTTGAACAAACATTGCACTGAACTAAACAGCACATAGTGTGGCTAGTGGGAAATAGGTCTTTTGCTCCGACCTTATGTTTAATGTTTTCGAAGACTGTTTAACTGTTTACGAATTTTGTAACCAATATATGTGCTTTTCGTATTCACAAAGCAGTTTCCCTCCAGCTTCAGATAGTCTTCATTCCACCAACAACACAACTGGAAGGAAATTATCTTCTAGGTGTTGCGTTGATTCTTGTAAATGACTTAGAGTCAGTACTCAGTAGTCAACTGCAATAATGTCAAAATAAAAACAAACTTGATCGGTGTTTGAAAATTCAAGCGAAACGGAATTTTCACCGACCGAGTCCTAAAACCAACGAAAAGGACTTTCTGTTGAAATCCAAGTATTGAAATATGGGCATTGCAGGAAATCTAGGCAACAATAGTGTAAACAGAAAACAGGACTGCCTCAGGATTGCCACATATATGACAACAAGACACAGCTCAAACAGTTTCCGTGTGCTGTCGTGTTGTTTGGTGAAGGCGCTATGGCCTGCCCTTCTGACTCGCTGCTGAGACAAGTGTTTGGAGGTGTATTGCTGTATTTCTGCTACAATACTGTAAACTCTCATGGTTCTCATACAAAATATTGCTAAGCAACACCAAACATTGAAACAAATAAGAGTAACAAATTATCACTGCAAAATCTTGAGGGCTTATTGCCAAACGAGGGCCGGATGCACGTGCCTCAAGTGACTACTGTTGGAGAGTGTATGTTGACACTAGACACTGTACAAAGCAACTCATGATGGTTCGTAAAAGGAAATGTTGTGTACCAACTGGTCGGTACACGACGACGTAACGAGGCTCACTCGACGGCAGTTATATAAGGGAGATTGTTCGTGCAGATTGACGAGGGTGCATCTAGCTCAACGGCAGAACAGTGGACCGGCAATCCAAAGGTCGTGGGTTCAACTCCCACAGCGTGCCACTTTTTCTGTACTTTTCGCAATCTCAGTTTCCAACAACTACCAGTATAAATAGTACTGGGTGTAGTTGAATGAACTTCAAACAAAGTGATTTTCCTGGTGTGTTCAGCTATAGCAGAGGTCAGCTTACTTGTATGCCGCAAACATTGGGACTATGCATGCCGGATAGTAGTTATAAAGCTTGTTGACACAGTGACACTCATTGTCTTTCATTTGTTAGATAATTTTTTACGTGGCATATTTTCTGATCGTATCATTTCTACTTCTTTCTTTGATTGTTGATGTTTTTGTTTTCAGAGCCTTCAATGAAAATTTCATATCTGAAATCCCTGCTGGTCTGTTTGTTCGTTTTCGCTATTTACGAGAACTGTAAGTCTGATTTGAGTTATTTCTAGAATTACTGTAGCAGTTGCTTCATATCTAAGTCGGCTTTATGTAAGCAAGCTAGACTGGAGTTTTTGGACCAAGCAGAAGGTTTTCGGAACACATTAAGCTAGAAAATGTAATTTTAAATGTGAAGATCTTAATGTTAACCTAAATTGCAGGATGTCGTCTGTAGTGCCCTGATTGGCTACCTCGTAATCGTGTATGTCACATGATCGTTTGTGCTGTAATCTTGTGCTCTTGTGAAATATATTAGTTGGTGAATCTACAGCACTCAGCCTGATTGTGTGTTATTCTTCAGTCACTACAGTCTTACAAGTGGGCAGGTCTCGCAAATTTGTGGAGTCTTGAATATTGAAGGAAGTTGTTTTTAAATGTTGGCGTCTTTGAGCCACCTCTAAATGATGTTCAAATTCATTTTCCTTTTACATGCCTTAGTTTTGATCTAGTTGACGTTTCAAACCTTCCCCGGTGTGCATGTGCCAGTTATCACTGGTCATGTGCAGTTAAAAAAAAACACAAGTTTATTCCAATAAATAGTATATTAAATAATATACAATTAGAGGCTGCATAGAATGACATAGAAATGACTACTATCAGTATTATTAGAAAAGAACAGACGGTAGTATTTTAGCCTTCAATGCATCAACGTCAAATATCAATTGTTTATTGATGCATCGGCCCCCACCGGCATCATAACTTAACCATGATCTGTCTCCTGTTAATTGTACAGCCGAATAATGATTGCAAGACAAGACAGATCTCTTTTCCTGTTTTGTTCAAGAAATTTAGAGTATTTTATGTACAACCTCTGGCGTGACGGAGCAAGACATATTTACGCTGTCTAGAAATCATGTGAAATGGCAAAACATGGCCATAAATGGATTATTTTAACCACGGTTTGACATTTCGATTCCCTGGTCAAGTTTTGTTTAGAATTGTAATTGATCAGAGCTTGTATATTAGGGTCATGGTTTTGTCCGCAAGCAAAATTGCAATTTGCAGTACTTCAAACGCTGTTTTCTGCCTCAATTCGAAGTATATTGCCACACCACTGCTTGTTGCTTATTTGTCAAATATAGTACTTTATATTGTATTGAACCATGGATTGTATTTTTCATTATATACGCGTGCGAATGAATCGCACTGGGGCGTAAGATTCCATTTTAGGATTGAACTCACGGCCAGCAGCGTGTGCAACAATTTAATAACTCTTTAAATCCATCAGAGATATAATTGATATGTCCAGCACATGGAAAATTGGACATCTTCTGTTTCAATCAAACGGAAATTTCTTTCTCGGTTTTCCCATTACAGAAACAAGAACTGCAAGGAAGGGTCACTGGTCCTGGATTTTGCGGCAGCGTTTTGATTTTCCAGGAAAAAGCTAATTCTGCACGAATAAATCCATGACAGGCCCGTCCAGATCAATCCACGTTATATTATCGAAGATTGCTAGACAGTGTTAATTCAGAGTGGGCAGACTGCAAACTGAATTGCTATTATTTTGATGATAATAATCCTTTCAAAATTATGACGAGCAACGTTGCTGTCGTCCTTGCTTTGTGAGAATCGTAATTATCCAAGCAGAGCAACACACTGGAGAGCAGCGAAGAATAACAGTACATTGGCAGGGTGGTTAAGGCTTTGCGACTTTTGCTTCAAGATCTCCCAAAAGTAATATCGTTGTCTGAACCAAGAACAGAACTTATCTCAGCCCGTCCTCTCTCAATCAACGCAGCGCGAAGGCCTAAAAGCACGTGTTTTGACTGTTCCACGCTTAGCCGCTCACATGAATTTCCCATCAAAAGATAATGGGCTGACCTTTACACTTAGAACAATAGCTGGCTCAAATGACGAATAGGTGTTGAATTTCAAAAGCCGTAAAACTGATGTAAACAAACAGCAACGCGACGGAATTGCTGCCGGGTTCTCAAGATGTGCAAATGTTTCAAAGTGCAGCCAAGACATACTAGAGAGAAAATTCCAGAGAAAAATTTAGGATAAAAATAAATAGGTTACTGTGTTGCAGGCGTGCGATGAAACGCACGCCAAGTTCAAGCAAGGTGTGCGTGGAGGTGTGCGCGTGCGATCGCACGCGATCGCACGCCTAACACTACAATCAATTTGAACAAATCAATATAATTCCGCAATATAATTATATAATTAACATAAAAGGTAATAACTTGCATGAATCACATTGACACATTCTACAGTTTCTAGACTGAACAATTTGAAAGCTCCTGTTATATTATTACGAATTAAATTTTTCTAAACACATCACGGAAAATTATTGGGGGGGCCGCCCCCCTTTGCCCCCCTAGTGTCCGCCACTGGATCAGCGTTATCAAGAACATTTGTTTGAATAGATGATTGATTGTTCAGAACTACAGTACAATCAATGGTACAAAAACGCATCAATTGATTAATCGTTGCAGTGGGACCATCTCTATGTAATATCCATGTGAAGCTGTCCTTACTTAGCAAGCATTTTCCTATTGACGATTCGTTTTAGATATCTTTACAAGAATTTTATTTCTCATATTGACAAAGATGCATTCAAAGGGTTGCGGCGTTTGGAAGTTTTGTGAGTATCTTTGTACTGAATTTGTGTCATATCAGATACATATTAGTTCTGTATCATTGTGTTTGCTGGTTCAAGGACAGCAGATACAAGTCAATGGTTTCAAAGTCTATTTTATATGTACTGGGATCAGTGGGATGTAATGTAAGTTATTTTTACTTAATTTCTACTTAGAAAACTGCTGAAAATCAAAAAGCTATGAAGCTTGATAAAGCTCATGGTTTTCCGTACGTTTTCAGTACAACGTCACAACTTTTTGTTTTTCAAAAGTTTTTCAGTGTTTTGAAATTCCTAATGTTTAGTAACATTTCAAACATTCAATTGGGTATTTGACACATTGCTTATTCCTAATACAGACTGTGCTCTTGTCATGCACCAAACCTAATTCAACATGAGAGCGATGCAAGAGCGCTTTGAAGCGTTCCTAGTTCAGACAGCTCTTTCAATTGATAATTCATTGTGTGGGAAATGTAAAAGCTCTGGGATTGTCCTGATTTTTGCTTCTAGCCTCCGTTGAGCAACAAATGCTTGACGGCAATGGAATTAGAAGTATGACAAGGATACGGTTCGAACCGGCAGGCAGCATTGCTCCAACACCCTGCCACAGATGTTTGAGCGACAGAGCTTGTTTCTCCAGCACGATAAATCGCTCATAACGGGTTTCTCATCCTCCTAATTGATCCAGACATTGCTCTTCCATCACTCCTAGCAAAGTTATTGAGTTTGGAGCATGACAGGAGTGCCTTCTGCACTAGGCTTTTTCTGGAAAATAATTCTAAAGGAAGCACAATTCCCATTTTATTTTGCTCTGATATGCAAATTATACTGCAACGTCATTCAAGTCTTCAAGAACAAGTGCTCAGCATATTTTTATTTGTTATTCTATTCTATTTTATAGATATGTGCGCGTGTTTTGCTAGCTGATAGAATCTAAAATGTAAAATGATTGTGTTCAACACTCATATAGGCAAAGTCGTTGATGAATTGTATTGCGTATTTGCATTCAATGTAAATTGTCAACATGAGGCTCAACGGTTCCTAGATCTTTTTTAAATGTGTCTCTGAAGTTGATGAATGGTGTAAAAGATAAATCGAAATCGATATATTTTGCAAATAATATATTAAATTTTATGGAATTGTCTTTGAAGGATTGCACTACACCCAAATGGATAATTCATTCTTGCTTTTATTTTGAAGATCACTTCACAACAATCGCATTACAGCGATAGAGAATGGAACATTTGATGGACTGCGAAAACTACAGAAATTGTAAGTTATGCCATTTCTCCAATGTACCTATTATTTTTATTGAGTGACAAGCTACAACTGCTATTTCTGTTGTAAATGTTTGATTTATCAAGTAAACATTTGACTTCTCAGGTTCATATTTTCCAATTTTGTGGAGCAAATCAATCCATCAACGTTCAGTGATGTTCCTGCTCTACAGAAACTGTGAGTTTGTTAAATATTACTGGTGTCAGCTCTTCTTATTATTTCCTGCAGTGATTAGTACATCTTACGTTGTCACACATTCAGATGCTTATATGTGATAATGAGGACTGCTAACTTTTAACAAGGATATCATGCCATCCTGATTACGTTATAGATCCAAAACCTCTGAAAACCATGTGAAATTGAAAGCACCCTCTAAAAACCATATGAATTAAGAAGCGCCATGTGAAAATTTGATACTCATGTGAACCCATCTGTTTGTTTGATGTTCCTGAGATGCAGCACCGTCAACAATAATGTATACAGCATTTCGTGAGAAATATATTGAAGACACGAAGATGACGTACATTTGAGCCAATTGACATTGCCATCATGTGTCATGGATTGCATACATAACCATGAAAGCTATTCATCATCTTTGTTTACTGCCCTCCTTATTCTAATGGTCAAGATTTCCTTAAAATTGTCCACCACCATCAATCTTGTGAAGTCTGTCTGTCTAGATTACATTATTCTGGGTAATCCAAGCTCAGATCTTCTGAAGAGCCATCAAAGTCAGTCCAGGACTTGGAACACACTCTTGCAGATTTGCTAGCAATACGCTGCCCAATGGGATGCTGCACAATCACTGGCTAGCAGCCTGCATGTCGCCTGAAAGTCATTTGACCTGGAACATTGCAAATACTTTCTTCTCACCAGTATAAAAGATATCTCTTGTCAAGGTTTTACTGCAATGATAGGATCTGATCTTTCACAAGTCTCACCCTAGCCTTTCAGATTTGCTCAACTTGTATCAGTATGAACTGGGGCCGTATGAAATCCATGTGAAAATCATGTGAAAAACTCTGAAAATGATGTTTTCACATTGTTTTTCCTTCTGTTTTCTAATAGACCATTTTCACGAGCTACCATTATGGCCATTTTTATGAGCTACTTTCCACGCATCTTTTGGTTCGTAGTTTATATCTTGTATGCTAATAATGGTATAGTGCACTTTGAACTGGAACCGTGTGAAAATCATGTGAAAAACTGTGTAGAAACCATGTGAAAAGGGCAATTTTCAAATGTCTTTTAATTCTTTTTAAAATTGGTTTTCATTCGTGTTTGGATTCATAGTGGTGATATGCAATATTTTATGTATGATCTAAATAATTGTATGAAGTGCTTGAAAATATTTTTTTTCAGCTATCTTCATGAAAACCACTTGAGGGTTCTGCCATCTCGTCCATTTGCAAACATGAAACAGCTGCAAGTCCTGTAAGCCTGACCTGTGTTCTTACTTTGTGGAAATCATTTTGTAATGATCTGATCTCTGTTGCGATATGTTACAATATGTGTATTGTGATATGTGATCTATGTAGATCCGAAGGTGTTCTGTATAGAACTTGGTTCGTAATCAAGTCATAGCGAAGAGCAAGAACGAAAATGTCTTCGGTCGTGATACACCATTCAGGAGTAAAATATAATTTTAAATAATACTAATTTAAAAGTGAATTAGAAACACGGTTGTACAGTGAGAAGAGATTGGCTAAAAAGGTTGTGTAAGCGAGACTAACTCACCACGTACAGTATGCACTTTTGTTTCATTTATTTGCAAACTGTTCACTCTAGACAAATGTAGGCGCCTACAGATAGATAGCAAACATTTTAGACATGATGTAGCATTTCATTTGAATATTAATTGGGCTTCTGATGCCTTTAAATAATGTGAAGCTATATTTACACTGAATATTTTGTTGTAGTGAATTTCTACCAAGTTATAGACATTGGAGGTTTTCAGCTGTTGTTATTGTCAAGAACCTCTTTGATGTTTTTGCCATCTGCAGGACTCTCCACAGGAACTATCTGATGTCACTGGGAAAAGATAACTTCATTGGTCTTGCAAACCTTCAGCAATTGTAAGACTTAGACTTACTTCTACAAGGCTACTGTAAGACTTCTTTCTTCTTCCGCTATCAAGGACCTACTGTAATAGTGAAAATGTTACGATATTGTGAGGTAAAATAAGGTGCAACAGACGAGACGAGTCGGAATATGTCAACTCAAAACAAAAAACAACAGGAAGACTGATTTTTCATATCACTTGGAGCTAGACAAGGGCTTTAGACAAAGGTTCCCAGTCCACAATTAACTTACATTTACTTGATCTTAAAATCAAAAAATTCATTATACTGTGGGAGATAACCGAGCAAAAATGTTCTTTGTCATCACCTTTAGTTCCAGGGTCAGGTCATCTGACGCCAATTTGAGACATCTGAAGCACTTTCCTCCACTCTTTCCTTTCTAGCATTAGAGTCCGGAGCTCAGTTGTGTTCTTGGCTCCTGTGTCACGTTACAGCATGCTGACATGTTCGAAAATGGTTTTGATAAAATTATTTTCATTGTCATGCATGAACAGGCACGTACTCAGCTGCATTGATTTGAATACAGTCAAACCTGTATTAGCTGCCACCTCTATAGAGCAGCCACCTATGTATAAAGGCCACTCTTCATAACCCCCAAAAATACTTTCTGACGAACTCAACCTGGACAGAAAGGCCACCTGTCTATAAAGGTCATTTTACTCAGGTTCCAAAGGTGACCATTATAGACAGGTTCACTGTGTGTTTGATTTAATATAATTATGAGTCCTCTATCTCTGACTTTTAAAAATCCCATATTTGGTGGTTGGTAATTGTAACTTGCTATTGATTGCAGATATATTCACCAAAATAAAATAATTTCAATTCAAGGAGAGTGCTTCAAAGAATCCAGACAACTTTTCAAATTGTGAGTACTATCCTTCAGTGCATGGTACAGAATACCATATCGCAAGTAGCCAAATCACAATAGATATCCAACCGAATTTATTCTTATTTTCCTGTCATGTAAGAATTGGACACAATGCAATTAATAAAATATTGTAAATGTTTTACGAAATCCGAAAATCCATGAATTAAGTGAATAGATTAAAATATAATATGAATCGATGTGCTTATATATATTCTATATAGCAGTAGAGTGTGGTGTAGCATGAAGCTTGCATCTGCCGACACTGTAATATAGAATGCTTGGTGCACACATGCAGAACAATGAATATATTATTGGCTCAAGAACGATACAATTAACTTCGTTACTCCGAGTTTCACGCAAGATCGTTCATCATATAATTATAGTTAAATACATTATCAATATTCCTTCTGATACATGAGGGACCAAACTGCTTGCATTGAATGTAAAAAGCTGTAGCAAACTATGTAACCTATGCATAGTTTTATCTTGTTCAATGGATTATATTTTGATTGGTGTTATAGCTTTCTCTTTATTTTTCAATATGAGATAATAAATTGTGTCACAAATGAATGGTTGTTGTTTTTCTAGGACATTAGGCAACAATCTACTGGAGAATGTGTCATCGGAAGTATTTGTTGGTCTTGGACGGTTGAGAGAACTGTAAGTGATTGTTTTTTGTGATTTTATTTGACCCTTGAATAAATTGCAGCATTGTGGGCTTGGTACAGTTTGAGTTGTAAACGCTTTGACGATGTTTCAGCATTTCGTTTCCTGCCTTGTCAATTGGCCCTGTTTGACTGTTAGGTTATTGATATCTTCCTTGCTTGACTTTAAGTTTGTATTGGTTTGAAAATGGCTCAAGTTGACACTGATATGCTGCCGTTAGTGCCGTGAACTATAATGTGTTTCTTGTCTTCTCTGTGAGGTCAAATACATCAATCACATTCTTCTAGAATTTGTAATTGACTGATTTGTTTTATGCATGGGGATTTTTTTTACAGTTTCCTTGAAAAGAATCAACTATCATCCCTTCACGAGAACATGTTCATGCATGTGCGAACATTGCAAAAGTTGTAAGTATAAGCTATTCAAGTAGAACGTTCAGTTGTTCTGTTATATTTTTGTTGAAACGGATTGGTCAATAATGTAACAACATAATGTTCGTTGAAAATAAATGCTCTCAAAGAGAAAAATAATCCCGGTGCAACATTGGAGATTTCCCGGTTTTGCAAATGTCAGCCTGTTTGAATTCACTGAGGAGTAACCCTCACTTAGAACAATGAAACATAAATGTCCTGTAAAAGTATGGTATATTATAGAACTGTCAGTCATACTGTGAAAACCCTGTGAATGTACCAATGTCATGTGAAACTAAAACCCTGGATGTTGTTTTTAGAGCCTGCTGTATTGATGAAAATCATACAAAATTCAGAGTTACAAAGGTTTCACCTTCACTGAAACAAAAAGAATTGTGAATATTCTGTTAAATTCACATGGTTTGTTTCATAAGCTTCAAACTTTGTAAGAACTTTCAAGTTTTTGATTCCTTTTATTGCAGGGTGCTACTCGGCAATAAGATCAAAGATGTCGAACCTGGTTGCTTTGAGGGTTTGTCAGCATTGACTGTCCTGTAAGTTGATATTTGACAGAACTGTGAATTTGGCTGTATTATTTCATTCATTTTTGCCTTGAGAATCTTACTACTACACCATTGGCTTTTTAGAGCCAACCATTGATGATTGAAAAGTGACACAGTTTGGGGAAGTTGACTGTGTTGAGAGTTCACACTGAAATGTAAATTGTTAATTAGAAAAATGTAATTTGTAGATTTTAATGTCTGCATTGGAAAGCTGTTAGGCTGTTTTAATTTATTCTCATAGTTTAGTTATATCTTAATAATTTCACCTGACAGCAACACCGATGTTTTAATCAATGATGTAGTTATGGGACATCTGGAATAATCATCCTAAAGCATGCAAATCAACAGTCATGTTTTAAATGGTTACTGTTGATATAAAAAGCTGTTAGAAAAGTCTCCTGTGCAGCAGTCTCCTCTCTGCTCGCTCCTGTGACGTCGTGATTGGATACATGCAGTTTGGAATACAGTCAAACCTGTATTAACGGCCACCTCTATAGAGCAGCCACCTGTATATAAAGGCCACTCTTTATAACCTCAAAATGATGCTTTGTAACTTGTATAGAAATCAATGTAGACAGAAAGGCCTATAAAGGTCATTTTTCCCAGGTCCCAGAGGTGACCGTTATAGACAGGTTTCGCTGTATTTTTAAGACTGTTTTTGGAGGCACGTTCTTTCCAACAGTGTTTCTCTCAAGGCACTGCTCTTCTTGACTTGCTTTTGTTTATATTGAAGCTCAATGTCGGGCAATCGCATCGGACGGCTGTCGAAAGAAACGTTCAAAGGACTGTTCTTTCTGCAACATTTGTAAGCAGCTGAAGTTATCATTATGCAGCACAATCTCAACTATTCTTGATCTAGCATTTTCTTAATTTTTCCACATATTGTCTGGTAGTTACTTGACGTTTTAGCCTTACTGTATTTACTGTACTTACTTTATTCTGCTCCATGGAAAAAAGTTGCTTATAACAACTTATTGGATATCAGAATAAAGTCATGCATACATACATAATGCTGTGTCTGCTATGGAAAACTGTGCTCTGTGACAGGCAGCATAATATTTCTAATCTAATAGTGGAGCAAAAGGTTTACTTAAAGCTTTACACATGCTTCTGTGTTATTGCTATTGTTACTATTGTTGCAAGGTCCATTGTTTATCATTATTGTTACTATTGTTGCTAGACCTATTGTTCTTCAGTATTGTTACTATTGTTGCTAGACCTATTGTTCTTCAGTATTGTTACTATTGT
>OFHS01002027.1:0-19935 GCA_900245855.1 Calvadosia cruxmelitensis
TCTTTTTGTTGTTGTTGTTGTTGTTGTTGTTGTTGTTGTTGTTGTACATTTATATGTGTGTGTATTTGATAGAAAAAGCATCAAAACAATACACGTATAGAAGGCAGTAGAAGACTGCACTAATACTATACGGTTATACATTATAAAATATGTGTAGCTACGTGCTACTCTACAATTTAGACTATATTTGACGCTAGATGACTGACCTGTGAGCGATCATTNCAATTTACTATGTGTGCCAAGGTCTACTTATTGTTGTTGTTGTTGTTGTTGTTGTTGTTGTTGTACATTTATATGTGTGTGTATTTGATAGAAAAAGCATCAAAAAAATACACGTATAGAAGGCAGAAGACTGCGCTAATACTAATACGGTTATACATTATAAAATATGTATAGCTACGTGCTACTCTACAATTTAGACTATATTTGACGCTAGATGACTGACCTGTGAGCGATCATTTGAACAGTTGTGTGTGCAGTGGACAATCCTGTATCTTGAACAATGACGCAACTGTGACCTCGGTTGCACATACCCCCTCGCCTCGTTACACCTACGGAAACCAGGACAACGAATGATCTACTGACATGTTGACTTGATGGAAAGGTTACTCATCTTCTTGAATTGCAAAAGAACCTTGTATAGCTTACAGAATGTCTAAATAAATGCTGATAATGATGATATCGACTTACCACGCAGTCAATGACCAGGGGCCTTATTTTATGGACCAAGACTAAAGCGTATTATAGTCTGGGACTCAACACTTAGCCTGGACTAAGTTACTAAATCTGTATAATTATGGGACTTCAGGTATAGTCCGGCCCGGCCTACGCTTTAGTCCCGGTCCATAAATAAGGCCCCTGGTCTATTCGACCATCGCCAAAATGTAACACCGCAAGAAATGTACATTTAAATGACGCGTGATTTTACCGGAATTTCCTCGGAAACCGAATTTGATTGCTTCGCAGCACTTATATAGGAAAATATAGATATAGATGTGGCTAGTCGGATTTCAAAGCATAATTTCAATGTGGAGTCCAACAATGTACTTAATGAACACGAGCAGCTGAACGATACAGAATGATCAAAGAGATTCTGTGCTTGAAAGATTATTGTGGCAATGCATGTGGTCTGCACCTGGGTCAATCAAGGCCTAATCTTTTTCCTACAATTTTGTCTTAACGATGAAATTCATTGCGAATAGTTTTCAAAAACTTACCTATCGTTCCACAGGGGAAATCTCCTCTCGCGCAAATATTTTTCCTGAGTTAAAGCAAAGAAGTCCCTCTTAACGTATGATTACAATATCATTCCTAATCATAATAAATACACAAGAAGCTCTTATCAGTGCTTCAGTTTATTCTATTTTCAATTTAGCATGTATTAAAACTGAGCCATCGAATGAAGGGTATTTCCAACATTAACTGTGAGCAGTATACAGTATCAGAGAACATGTCTCTGGCTGATGTCTTCCTCTCCGTTCACATGAAGTAATGATGATGATGATTTAATTTATTTTCATTCTCGTATACAATAATATGAATAATAAGTATGCAGCTACCTAAAGAATATGTTTTACAGAATGCCAAGATAAATTTATTAAGGTAAGATAAAATGTAAGTTGCGAATAAATATGTGATTAAAATAAAATATACTGAAGTTCGAACATAATTATAATCGGCAAAGGACATAAGAGTGTTGTTGAGTGCAAGGGGTACTAACATGTCCATCATGGTTCGGCTCTTTCGGGCCTTCGGCAAAAATCTTTTTAATGAACTGTTTCAAAAATTGAAGGAGAAGAGTTTCGGTCCAGGCCCAGGCTTGAAGGCCCAGGTGTTGCAGAATATTAGCTTTGCCATCCAACATAGCAACGCAACATCGGTGATGGGTACCTTTGGTGAAGCCGATAGCCTGATGTATGATTAAATAATTAATTAGGTTTATCACGTAGCATATTCTTTAATTTAGTTCCCTTTAGATATCTAAAAGAAGAAGAAGAGAAGAAAGAAGAAAAAACATCATGGTATTTGTCTTCTTCACCTTGTGATTAAAATTGCCAGATCATGCTGCTTGAGTTCATCGTTGCTCGTTCTTTGCTGCTTCTGCCAAGTGCAAAAGTCATCCAGGTATTTCCCAGCATCATGAGAGGGCGTGACGTATTTAGATTGCCCCTTCTGTAAAAACAAACAATTTAATGGTAGACAATTAGACATCAGCAAAATGAGTGGCTCTTTGATATACAGTAACGTATACCCTTTGCTTTAGCCTCGTGTTTATTAGACCTCATCCAGGTTCTTTCCTTTACAAAGACATACTTCAGATCAAGATTTCTCAGACTACAGTAACTCTATTTGTGTGTCACTTGTTCACCTTCTTCGATGTTTGCTTATCTTCTTAATCATATCAGTCATACATGAAGCTTAAGATACTATACTAGCAATAAAACATATATAATTAAAACTGACAGATATGATTAAGGGGAATTTTAGAAGCACAATTGTTTGTCCGTTTGGAAAACCCTATGTTCTGCGTGCATCGGACTCGCAATGAAGATATAACAATGTACGTGCAAGTATGATTGTAGAGCAAGAAATGCAAAGGAGGGAATCATTCGAGTATTTTTACAAAGATCTAGTAGAAATGCTAAAATTTGTTGAAGGCAAGGAAATACTCAGACAAGTATTTTCATTATCATGAATGATCGTACCCTGGCGATCGTTACAGTGGACGAGTTTGAGCTCTCATCACAATAAGATAGCAATACAATGATATGGTTCGGTTGGTGCCTGCGACAGAAGAAGGACGTATACTTCATAGCTTATATTGTAATATCGGACAGGCTGGCATTAAAGGGCAGCAGTTGCTACTCTTTGAGGTCTAACAACCAAAAACTGCTTATTGTACCAAAGACCCGCAGGAAGTCGTTCGGCGATCGAGCTTTCGCGTCGGCTGGATCTGTTTTGTGGAACGCTCTGCTACAACTAACACATTCAAAACGCAGCCAGTGTTGATTGTTTCAAAACCAGCCTGAAGACACATCTTTTTATGCTCCCCTATTTTATGAAGTAGCGCCGTTCGACTTTTTAGGTACCTGTAGATATTATTTTTTATAATACTCATATTTCTCGATTGCTTTTACCACTTTATGGTAAATTATTATTTACTGATTTTCAAAATGCTGTTAGCTAGTGCTTTAGAATTTAATTTATATTTTAAGCGCTTTACAAATATTAATAATAATAATTATTATTAATAACTTAAAATGTTCAAGTTGAGGCGTCCGCCCTTTCTGATCCTTCTTAGTTACGATGCTGCGAAACCAATACCGACGCTTCTTATTCTTCGTCCTTTTCTCTTTGCTCTATTCTCATTTAATCTCTTTCCAATTATCCTACATTTGCGATTAGAGAGACAAATTGATGGCAAACCTCATTTTCAAGTAGCATCCTTTCGATGATGACGTTTAGTTGAGTGCCAAGAGAAGGCTTCTTGAATGCCTCAGACACCTTTGACAAGAAGACATTGTAATTGTTAGACCACAGAGAGGAATGACAGCCTGTCTTGAGCAGCCACCTGTCTCAAGTGACCACCTGCCTTAAGCGACCACCAGAGATAGTGAGAAAGTGCAGGAGTATAAAGTGTAATTATTTCATTTGTTGCAGGGTTTCAGGGTAGATAAATGATACAAAATCAATGTCTAGATAATTGATATTGAATAATTGATACACAATACTGGAATAACAGATGGAATAATTACAGTTGACTGTTTTCAATTTCTTTAACATAACATTGGTACGACTTAATGGCTTGACAGTTCAATATGTGCGAGTAATCAGATGCAGTCAGTCCACAATCGTACATAGAAATACAGGTGCCACGGTTTATGGACGGAATGGTCACAACAGATGTAGTGATGAAAGCCACACGTTGGGACACGAGCAACAATAGACCGGTTGGGTTGGTTTGGAAGCCTCCACCAGAAGTCACTTACCGTTGAAGATGTACATCAGAAATGAAAAATCTCTTGCCTTATACACTGCTACTCCTATACACTGCTACTACTAGCCTACTACACAGTACATCTACTGTACAGTATTAAGACGTTGTAGCTAATCCACCATGCGCAGTCCCAATGCATTTCGGTATATACGTGAGTTGACCTCTGCAGGGGGTGAAGAGACCAATGATGAACATGCTTTGTTTGAAACGCAATCAGCCGTACTCTTGTCTATGATGATAGTCAATTTCAGGGATTGTTCTTGGCTGTCAATATTGTTGATTTCAACTCAAAATCACGTGCCAGAAAACACTTACATCCCGAAATGCACTATAGGACTGCGCTTCGTCAATTGGCACTCGGCAGATGATAGCAACAAGGAATACTAGAACGAGAAGAATCGACTATAAAGTGCATAATTACCATGTTCATTATCGTTAGAATGTATCGTGTCACGTGCTTCCTCCCGTGGTACGAAATCATAGTTCTATCAGCGACCACCAATGCCTCGATCTCACGATGAGGCTGCAAATGAAGCTTGTTATGAATTCCTTCGACAGCCAGACCTACAATTAAGAATCGGTTGCAGTTTTACATCGTTTGAACATCCATAGAAATATAGGACAATTAAACGTTTAATAGTAAATTAAAGTCAATGATTAGATATGGAAGAAAAGACTTTAGACAGATTTTTACCCTCCTTGAATAAAGATGTGATTGATTGATTGATTGATTGATTGATTGATTGATTGATTGATTGATTGATTGATTGATTGATTGATTGATTGATTGATTGATTGATTGATTGATTGATTGAATACTTGTTGTGTAAAGCCTAAAAGAATGTTATGTTTGTTTCAACTTTAGAGCAATTAAAATGAATATTACGATTTGGAAAAACAACTACATACATATTGAAACTAAAAACTAATTAACATGCTAAAATTATAACTACTTAAAAAACTAAATATTAACATCTCATTTAATTCTTCAGAGCTCGGGAATGTCCCCAAGACAGATGCAGCATTTCCTCATTGAATGGCGATGCTAATTCGTTGTTTCAGGAATGCACGCGAACTGCTTTCGCCGGAGCTTTCTATTAACTGGCTTCTTTCCTAGTTCGTTGATGTGGCTCATCCCTCCATCTCCAAATGAGCCCATGGTTTTGATGGCCACGGACTGGATGTCGTGGGAACATTGGAGGGATGAGCACTTCTTGTTGTGTTAGTATCGGGAGGCAAGTTTTCACAATTCGAACATTAGAATGAAACTGATTTCCCCGGAGTATAAGTAGAAGAGTACAAATGTACTATTCGGCATATATATGTCAACGAATCATTGTTTGTTTTTCACTCTCTCTCTCTTTGTTTTATTTCGCGATTTTGTCAGAAGTACGGCGCAAATCTATTGCCCTCGTTATCATCATCATCATCATTTATTCTGATATCCGACAGACCAATTTCGTCGTGGTGGAGCACTACGTAAGACCTATCTCGGTCAGATCATCGAAGACTTGCATGACTTTGGCATAAACGTATCTGAGGGGAGTACAGCAGCCCAGAACCACGACGCGTGGGCAGCGAGAATATCCTTGCTTCGATGATGGTTACGGCAAACGACGGACATGTTGGCAACCCTCACCATGTTAACATGTTAACGTTTAATGATGATGATGATAAGAAACGTTATGCTTTTTTTACGGAGCAGATACATGGCGTTGCCCTCCATGGCGTTGCCATCATGTCGACCACCAACTTCCGCTACCTCGGCTGCAGAGTCAACGACACTATCGATGACTCTACTGAGATACGGTCTCGCATCGCCATCGCAAAACAGGCCTTGGACTCATGCATCTACCTACAGAAACCTCGAGTACGCATCGAAACAAAGCTCCACCTCGCCAGAGCGCTCATTCTGTCCAAAATGCTGTACGGAGCATCCACCTGGACAGTCAGCGCCACCAGCGAGAAATCAATCGACGCATTTGGTAGAACCATGTGGAGGAAGCTGCTCGACATCGTCTGGAACGATTTCGTCTCAAACATTGAACTCGAACATCGCATAGGAGACCGCTGGCAGCTCACGCAGGCAACTCTGATGAATCAACAATGGGCGTGGCTGGGACACTACCAACGCCACACGAACCACCCTGCTCTGATCACTGGATTACCAACCGACTCGTGCCCCACTCCTGGCAGGCCACGTCTGCGATGGACTGATGGACTACGGCGTTAGACCGGACTCACGGCAGCTACCCTTGCCGAAAATGCGGCCGCTCGCGCCCCCATGCCACACAAGAAATTAACCGCCAGCACCACAACAATGGTTCTGCGAAGTCATAGCCGCCAAGGCGCCTCCGGCGTACGACGATGATGATGAGATACATGGGAATATATGGGAGTGGAGTGGCATCATCATCATACATCATAAAAATATAGAAGTTAGTATAGAATTGAAATTTACAGGTAGAGCTGAACAACGTAATACTGACATACAGTAGCTAAGTAGTGACATTTTAAGCAGTCCAATGATAACAGCGACAAAGAACAAGGGACAACCAATCACGACGGAGGCACAACAGCAACTGCCGTAGAGACGGACAGCATCCAAGACATGGCGACGGATGAGAATAACGGTTAAACAGTCCAATGACAGCAGCGACGAAGAACAAGGGACAACCAATTACGACGAAGGCACAACAGCAACTTATAGCATAAACCATATGAGACAATCTAACAAAGCACTACTTAAAGGGAAGTACACTACAGTGTACGTGTTGCCAATGGTAACCTCTGCAAGATTGAACCCGTTAGGACGACTAGACTTCGGAGACAGGACGGACTTGATGCTAATCGGATCGGAGGCCACATTTCCTTGTCTTTGTTTCCATTGTCTGTTAATCCACCTTCATAAGGCAATTGTCGATTTATCCACATGACAGCTTTCCTTTTCTCGCGTTGGATAAAACCATGATAATACGAAGATGAGCCACAAATCAAATCAAAGTTAAAGGTGACAAGAGCATGGGATGAAATTCAATTGTAAACTCAGTCCTGTTGCAGGATCTTGTGTTCAATTTAGTAGCATGGCTTGTTAAACCTTGATTCCGCTGTATCTAAGACACCATTGTAACCAATCGTTTAGTTTCATTCCTATGAGGAAGCGAGCGGCGTCTGCCCTCCCGCGACAGAATGACATGTTTTCACAACATATCTTTGAATTTTCACATAAGTTTGAAGTACAGTATCACTTATCATTTCTTCAAGATATTGAACATTGAATAACAAAGATTTGAATCGTATAAAGAACTATATATCAGCCTTCAGATTAATGACTTCAGTATTTTGTGGATTACAATATAGACAAGCGTTCTTGGACTACATTTAGAAATAGATAGCTTGAAAGTAGAAACTTCGCTGATAAAATAAGAACCAGATGGTTCAAATGGAGAGTTGAAGATAGAATTAAGAGTGTTTGACCCATCAACTTCGTTGAGCTCACTCATGTCTCGTATAGGTTTCAAGATCCGTATTTCATTTTCTGGGTTATTCCATAACTCACCAGAAACACATTTACGAGGATAAAAATGTGTCATTCGTTACTTCGTCAAATCGTTCCGGTTCTGAAGCCTCAATTTAGAAATCCCGAGGACACTAATGAAAATGTACAAATCGACTCACCATCATTTGAGACAACTCCTTGTACAAGTAACGAGTCACTTGATGTGGTCAGGAATCCAAGCATAAGAAGAGCGGGTTGGACGACCCAATGTACAGGCATCATCGACTGGGCAATATATTACGCTGCTGTCAACTTGCAAGTGTGGAGGTATCTTATAATGGCACTCGCCAAGCAGTCGACATTTAAAATGGGCGATTCGAAGTTAAACCAGTGACAAAATGGTCTCCAATCCTCGGTGCTATCTTCTTGAATTGATCGCCGGCAAAGGTTGAGCGGGTAAAGATGTTTATCTTGCTATGAATCGCTTGACAAAGCCGGAAACCGAATGTTAAGCACACTTATGCCGACCCATTCCTGACCCAATGGAAAAAGTTACAGGACCGTTGTCGACCAAATCTAACCCGAGCTCATTAAATGTCAATAACAGTCTTGATAACCGACAAGAGGAGGAAACCATCTCATCCAATCTAAGGTGACAAGTCGAGGTGACTGACAAAGCAATTTGGTCAGCAATACTTCTTACGATTATGGAAAAAGCGACATCAAACAAACGTATCTCGACAATAAAATCGATACGCAGAGAGATGAAGTTCCTACTAGCGTATAGTGCGATATGTCAAGAGATAAGACCATGCTTTTCGCCGTGCTTCGGGTGCGAAGTTGCCTTCTAAAGCAAACCTGGTTACGGATTCCCGCGCTTTTTGAAACTATAATTAAGGAGTATACCTACACAAGTATCTTGGCCGCAGTAAAATAAACTCATTTTATTATGATGATGCCCGAACTGAAACCCTTTTCTCTTTGAGTAAACACTTTCAAACAAATCTCTTGTCAATATAATCCGCACAGACGCAGAAATCCAGCTCAAGGAAACCCACAACCTTGGTCGCAGTTCCCTCGTTTCAAGTGCTAACTTCATCGTTATAGTGGCTGGTGGCTGACGCGTGGTCAGTGTGAACTTGCATGTCGTCATTGTGCAGTCACGCGATTGTAAGAACCTGTAGCCGTGTCATCCTGTAATCACCCTGTTTACCGTCTGTACCTCGTCCTGTCAAGAACTCCGTCTGTTCTGTCAATTACGCTGCGTCACACGACATATAGAGCTCTGCCAATAACCATACAGTATGCACTCCTTGGAACTCTGCCATCTCTCCCTGTCGTGGGACCAGCAGTATGTCTATGAAGTATAATTATATGGAATGCGAAAGCCTTTGTCCTTCTAGATAATCAATATAGGACAAGTCATTACAGGTGCGCCATGTTGGCAATATAAGACTTGACAAGTTTTGTAAACGCTCATAAATGTTGGGACGAATACGACTCGGTTCTAGTCCATTCAAAGATAACTTCGTCGCCGCCACAGAATGTCGTTCGCTGAAGATCTCAACCTGCCTAATATCCTGAAGCCATTGCTATATAGCCATCGCTGCAAGCGATAAAGCTTTCTTCATTGGACTAAATGTTCAGATATTCACTTGAATTCGTAACTACCATCATGTTGCGAATTGACGAGCAACTTCAATAGGCTTTGAATAGCCATATTGCGATGTCAGATAACGCGAAATCCGGATTATGACCTTCCACTGTGTACTGTACAATGTGCACTGCATGAAGAACCATCGGGGAGCACTCCGGATTTCAATAAGGTAATAATTATATTACACCACACGCACAGCAAAAAAGAAATTCAAGTATAAGAAAGAAAATGCGGGAAGTAAGTGCGTTCTCAAACTCTTAATTGCATTGTATCGCTAATTTTAATTTTTATTCAACTCTATCATACTATACACATACAGTATATAAGAAACCTAACGAGAAGAAAGCGTTAATTAAGATGGTTGATAATTGTGACAAGGCACTTGTAGCTGCGTGTTCCTTCAATGGAGAGTGGCCCTTGAACCCCACTGAAACATTAGGTAGATGATGATTGAGACAAGAGAATAGGCACAATTTGTAGCACGGAGACCAGATCTTTTACCAATGAATAGATCCAATAACTCGTAAATGTAAGTGAACGTAATCGCGATCGTAATCGTAAGCGTGTTTTAAACTAGAAATAAATCAGATACTAAAGATCAATAAGAGAATAAATATAACAATTAATATACGACAAATAGATCAAGAATAAATTGTAAAGTGTTCATACCGTGTGTCTTCTCGTTGTCAAGTCGCTCGCTACAATCGATTTATCTAAGCTTTCACACGATATTTAAGTAAAGAATAAATGTACTACGCATGCGCTAATATTAACCAAACAAAACGGGATTGATTCGTCTCGTCGTCTACAGCTCTTTTGATTTCGTTTCTCTTTCCATTGTTGCTCTCGATCATGCCGCAATGCGGTACATTATCAAAACCACTACTATTCTAATTCAATGTGCTTGCAAAGGAGGGGCAAGGGGTACCGTAGCCTACCCTAGAAACGCAAGTATCATCAGCAGCAGCACGACAAATTATCGCCAGGAGGAGGCTGTCACTGCTATGAGATTATCTACGCCGACCAGAGACATCTCTCGCAACATTGCTGCATCCTTCAAATCAGCCTTCAGAGCCATTGAGAAGAGGTGGCGCGCTGAGAAAGACCTACATGTCAAACTTGTTTGAAAATCTGCATGATTTGGGCATCGACCTGCGCAATCTGGCACAGGATAGAAAGCGTTGGCGGGCTGTGTGTGGCAAAACCGATGACCATGGCCGCTAATTTTAGTCATTTTATCGTCAGTAATATATTTATATATCATCATCATCATTTATTCTGAATACGATAAGTGTTGGGATCGCTATCAAGTAAAATAAAAACAGGAAGACGACCGCTCTTGACTAAGACCAAACATTTACGAATGGGAACTAACGACGTGAGTGGACCTGTATTTTTCGTGACAAAGGAGGTGACTCCCCCTCCCCCTTCCCGACGACCGGCCGACCCCTTTCCCCGGATGCACCGCTGCATTTCCACTTCCGGCTCAAAATGGATGCCATCACTCCATCGTACGGACGTACGCCATCACGCCACTACTGCTTGTTGCAACTTCTTGTCCGCAGCAGCTCACACAAGGAAGCAGGAAACAGTTTCTGAATGCACATTTCCCCGTCAGCTTGCAGCGATAGAAATGGCAGACAAGGATGAGAAAACTGAGGAGACACCTTCTGGCTTTCAAGATTTGCTGCAAATGCTTTTGATAGGAGTTGTGATGTTGGGGTTTTTTGGGGGATGGTTTGTTGGTGGTCTTCTATGTTTGCTGCTGTGCCACATGGGTTTATGGCCTCTTGTTTTAGCTTATTTGGCCTGGGCGTTTCTGCTCGATCGACATATTCCTTCCAACTACGGTAGGAGATTTTCGTTTCTTCGAAGCAACCCTGCCTGGCATCTGGTGCGATCGTACTTTCCCGTGCGAATGATCACGCCTGGCAAATTGGACAGCAATCGGAATCACATTCTTTGTTATCACCCGCATGGAGTGATGGGCGTAGGGGCAACGTCTTGTTTTGCAAGTGAAGCTGTTGATGTCACAAAGCGATTAGGCGTTCAAGTCTACCCAACGACAATGGGGTGTAAGTGAAGACCGGGCAGTATTTCAGCTGACCGTTTGTTTTACTTTCAGTTAAGTTACTTTCAGCATTCCAGTGTTTATGGTGCCACCTTCGATGTTGTGGTTTATGCGATCAGCTGTTCTTATACGGCCACCTGGCGAAATGGCAATACGATCAATCGCAGACGCATTTAGACTATTGTTCCATAATTGTTCCTGGGCATCGCTGAAGTTTAGTTACTTGTAAAAATTACAGTGATCTAATTAGGTACTACAGATTACAGTAAAATATCAAAATGAATGAAAATTAAGAATATCCGTTTATAAGAGTTTTAAAACTTTGAGACATTTTAATTCATCAACGCAACAAAAGAGTGACTTTCAAGGGTTGGAAAATCTGTTAAAAAAAACTTGTATACCAGGTTCGTTTATTTTTCTGTACATAGTAATCGTATTTTCGACTCACGGTTACCATGGTAACCCGTGGGTCAATGTTGTGGAGGGAGACATTTCTTACTTCTTTCTCCGTGCGTTCATATTTTATTTTGAAAGCTTTGGAAACTTATTAGCTACAGTACGTTGATTCCCTTGACGAATAGAACTACTCAATGGTTACAAACAGTTTTATCAAGTTTGTTCTTTGCCTTATCAGATGTGTTTTGCTTCCCATTTGTGAGAGACTTCTTCCTTGGCCTGGGCATTTGCAGCGTGTCTCGGCAAAGTCTCCTTCGCATCTGCAGCAAAGGCGACGGTGGCAATGCCGCTCTGGTTGCCGTTGGTGGCGCCGAAGAGGCATTTGATGCCAAGCCAGGTCATTCGACTGTGAAGCTCAATGGTAGAAAGGGATTTGTCAAAATTGCCTTGGAAACAGGGTGAGCATGCATACGGAGTATTAGACAGCGGACCTGCTGTGAGCCTCATTGGCAGCGAATGGAGGGACCAAAACTGACAGATTCCATTTATATTGCAGTCAAATTTGTACTATCGGCCACCTGTATAGAGCAGCCGCCTGTTTATAAAGGCCACTCTTTATAACCCCTTTTCTATAGAAATCAACCTGTACAGAAAGGCCAACTTTCTATAAAGGTCATTTTTCCCAGGTCTCAGAGGTGACCGCTATAGACAGGTTTCACTGTAATAATAATAATCCTTCTCTTTGCTACAGTTCTAGCTTGGTTCCCACGTACTGTTTTGGTGAAAACGAAGTCTACGATCAAATACCTAATCCCCCTGGCTCCTTGGTTCGTACAATACAAGAAATGATCAAGAAAGTGACGGGGGTTGCTCCTGTATTTTTCTACGGTCGTTATGTTTTCTTACCCCGTCGCATCCCTTTGACTGTCGTAGGTGAGTTCAGGCCTGATAACATTCTTGTCGAAGTTTCTGACGCATTCAAGTTGTAGTGCAATGGTCAAACGTGCTCCGAAAGGAATGTTGAAGCTAATTACTTAAGTCCTGAGAACTTTATTTCTATTTCAAAAATACTGATAAATTATATAATAATACAAAGAAGGAATTAATTACTAAATTGCATTAGTAAAACGTCAAATATCTAAAATAATCGATTCAGTATCTATATACTGTCCTAAGTAATTACTAGCTTGTTCGCGCTGCTAACGCAGCTGCTTCCAGCGTCGCTGCTTCGCATTTGGGTAGGTTTTAAGTAGTCCAATACAATCACAGTTCTCCATTTTAGCCCATAAAGCAGTATCTCCTACCTGAACATAATAAACTAACCTTTAAGAACAGCCAGAGTCGAATGTTGTGCATAATTTCTCTGCTCAGCCACGGCTCTCAAGAGACTGAAATCGATCCTTTTCCAACCATTCGAGCAAAACGATTAAAGGCAAATTTAAGGCACCCATCCCACAGTTATAATTTCGGTAAATTACGCTCGCGGTATGCAGTGTTTGAATTTCTGCAGTGTTTGAACCAGCACAGCATCGATAGCAGTTGAAAACGTCTCACGTGGTTGTTTCGCTTCATTTCATTTCAGTGGGAGAAGCGTTGGACGTACCCAAAATAGAAAACCCATCGCATGAAGACATCGAAGCATTTCACAAACTTTACATCGAGCGACTAAAACAGCTATTCGATAAATATAAGGAGCGCTACAATACTATCGATCCAAACGCCATATTGACAATACGATGACGAAATACATGTTGAGATGTCACGCCTGCTAGAAGATCAACAAGTAATAGTTTAGCATATTTTTTAAATTCATTTTTCTTAAGATACAATAAAACCTTGGCTTGCTGCTATTTCTTGATGTCAAAAGTCTTTGCAGCCACAATGCGTCCATTTGGCTTTATGTGGGTACGACGGTTTATAGATGTTTTCAACGAATCGAACGCGTCACGTACACACAGTACGAGCCTTAGTTCAGATGTCGACACTGAATCTCATTTCTTCTAATGTTTGTTCTTCAATAATTTGTCCTCTTGGTGTGTGGAGTATGTAAAAAAATATCTAATTGGTAATGATTCGATCCGAGTCCTTCATAATCCGATGCGATCCCATTCGGATTCCAACCGCAATACTTGCTTCACGATCGGATATCAATAGGGGGACAAAAGTGGTCTTCGAACACAAAGTCAACAGGAATGCCAGCGTATTGACAGTATTACTATGGTTATACAAATTCATTTAGCTAGTTTCCAATGTAATTTTAGATCTGGATCTTGCAATGATTGCCGAGGTGGTGGTGTAGTCGTTCTTCAAGATTGCATGAACAGTGCTTTCCATGTAGAAAAATCTTTGTTGCTGGTTCATCTCCATGCTCGAATATACTTGGAATCGTTCTCGTAGATTCTCGAAAGATGTACCATCATAAGCTGCAAGCTCGAACTTTGCTACAGGTTAAAACCTCAGCTTCATGGATATAGACACAAAATACGGTGAAACCTGTCTATAACGGTCACCTCTGGGACCAGACGAAAATGAGCGTTATAGACAGGTAGCCTTTCTGTCCAGGTTGATTTCTATAGAAAGTGTCATTTTGGGGGTTTTGACGAGTGGCAATTATACACAGGTGGCTGCTCTATAGAGGTGGCCGCTAATACAGGTTTAACTGTAGGTCACTAAAGACATCATATCTCGCTCCCTGAACACACACAACAGTATCATGGTCCTGCTGTTGATTCCACGCAACAGATTAAATTGATCCAAACAACTGCAGGACAATTGGTCGTAAATGCATGATGTTTCCGCACAATATTCAATCCTCGATCATAATTTATCGTATTTTTAAAACAGCATCAGGATCAACGTTGTATTGTCCTTTGTGTTTATCAAATAATTGCGTCAACTTTTCAATGTATATCAGGTGGAATTTGTCGACTTCCTCTTGTGATGGGTGTTCTGATTTGGGAATGTCGATTGGTTCACCACCTGAAACAGAAAACCAAACGAACACACTCGCAGATGGAATTGATTATGTTCTGTTTGGTTCTATCTTTTCATTCATGTAATCCAATATATTATACTTTAATCGTGTACTTTCTTCAAATACAGCAGGTCACAGATTTATCCTATCGAAATATAATTGATCAATATGTCATTCGCATATCTTTTCAGAAACCGCTTGCTTTTGTAACACATTTCATTGACACATTTCATTATTCTTTTCTGATAGTACCAACTCAGGTGTTTTATGAGCTAAAAATCAGATGAGCAAATGTAGAACTAAGCATGTTGAGTGTTGATCGCGGACAGAGGCAAGTAGGTGTAGTTGAGTATATAATTGTGGCAGATACAACGGAGGGTAGCCAGCCCGTCCGAAGGCTCGAGAGTACAGAATGCAAGAGAGTTGACATTACGAAATACAAGACATTTATAGCGACTGACTGAGGGCGCTGATTGGCGGTCTGAGTGCTGACGTAAATGCTTGATGAGACCGCCACACAAAGATGGTACTCTATACTCAGAGACCCCTAGAGATTAAGCAAGCCCCCTTCCCCGCCGGAGTTGGGGCACCTGTAATGGTCTTACGTCAAGGTTAATATCTGCCTGCTTCAATCTAGTCTCCCTGTGCTTGTAAACCGTATAAAATTACTACCGTCGCTTGTAATCCTCGCCCTCTCTCGTCGTATTCACATATATCTCGCCTTATGCTATATACATAGATCTCTGGCTACAGCGGACATATATGAATCCCTTCGCCATCTCTCCCTGTCTATACGGACCAGAGCGAAACACAAATACACATACGACTTCATGTACGCTCGTATCTCGTCAATGTTAATTATGACTGCCGAGCGCTACACACCCACAAACTGATCTACGTGGGTGTGGCAGTCCAAGGCTAACTTACTACAACCAAACGTAAGCGGACTTGACTGAAATGGGCTTAAACTACTCATCAAGCGGCCATTTTGGTTCAGGATATATAGGCCGAGGAAGCGAAAGAGGATAAATCTGTTGTAGGCTAATCGCTCCACGCTGATAGTAAATTTGAAAGACGAACTCACAGACTATGGTCAGATCAGGTCGATGCGGCAGGATGAAATAGCGACCATAGAACAGGACAGGTGCAAGGCCAGTTTGCTTCTTGATCCAATCTTGAATCCGCTTTCCAAAGGAACCAGGAGAAAATTCGACCTGATTGAACAACTCGTTCTCGCCAAAAGCATACACCGGTACGAGACTAGCTCTAAAAGAAAGAAACGAAACTAGTTGAGCAAAAACACCGATTTGTGAGCACCTTAAATCAATTTAAAGATCTTTTGATATTTTAAAGAATACGTATCTTTATTAAACAGATTTCATAAACTGCATAAAAGAATGCACGGATAGAAGGCAACATATGTTGCGCTTATACTAAACGGGACTACTTAGTTACTATCATTTATGTTTCAAAGCATAAATTTCCTAAGACGCACTTTGAATACAAAAACGTCTGCACTATTCACAAGGTCATTCGGTAAAGAATTCCATTTAGGAAAAATACGGTTATAAAAAAATGATACCTGACACCCAGGCGTGCTGTCGGAATGGCATAAAGCCTGTGATTGAGGAGATTCGTTTACTGTCAAGCTTTCAATATCAGGAAAGTCTCTTTACTGTAGTCTCAGTTCCCAAACGTCATTGTAAACCTTCTTACCCAGTTTGTAAGGCCACTTTGACAAATCCTTTTCTTTTCTTCAAGTTTAACGTTGAATTCCCAGGTCTAGCTTCGAATGCCTCTTCGCCACCACCAACAGCAACGCACGCAATATTTCCGCCACGTTTTTGTTGGCAGATCGTCAGGAGAGATTCTTTAGATACAAGACACATTCCCAGGGCGATGAAGAGCTCACGCACAAATGGCATCCAAAGAACATCTAAAATGAATAATTATCAATGTCGGAAATTAGCAGATTTCAAGAAACGGCAAGCCGGCACCACCGCTGTCTGTGGGCACATCATCATTATAACGAACGTATCAAAAGAGGGACACTAACAGTAGTATTAAAATAAAAAATGTTAAAAGGACATTCAGTGGGCTAATTGTGCTACAGTACTGTTGATCTATGTTTAACGCTATCTTTATTCTTGAACTACTTATATTTAAACGGTGAACTAAACTTAAAAGCAGCGAAAAGATCAGTTAAAAGAGATGTCCAGTGAACCAGGGCTAGTGCTATTGCATCACTGCGGGCACCTTCATAAACCGCCATTGTTCTGCGATCTTGTCAATTCCTATTCAATTCAACTTCTTCCTTGCCGTCACTGGTGTGTGACGAAAAGGGGGCAAGTAGAGTGTGTTTGTTGACAGTAAACACGAGATAGGAATTACTACAGCAATTAATTATTAACAGGGGAACTAACATGCCATGGTGGTCGGGTAGATGGTCATGTTGGAGAAGAGCTCGGTGCAGTCGCCAGATTCAGTTGAGAACGCCGTGAACATTCCAATACACATCAAACCATGCGGATGGTAGACGAAGATGTGGTTCTTCTTCGGGTTTAAGTCTTTAGTCTTGACGATGTCGAAGGTTTTAAAGTATCTCCCGCCTAACCTCATGAAGAGAGAGTTCCTTATCGAAAGCCACCGTCTTCCTTTTCCTTTAGGCGTATTCCAATCGAACACAAACACCCATGTCAAATACACAAACAACAAAGGCCACAACGGCGACTGGTACAGCAAATAGCAGATAGTAAAGCTCGTAAAAGGAGATCCAATGAAGAACAATGTTACAAACAATATGGGAGTCCAGGCAAGGTTCCTTTCTATAAATCCATGCAGCCACTTCGAGCCAAGCACCCGTTTTTCATCTCCCATGTCGCTCACTTACGCGTGTATCTCGACCTACGATGACCCAGATCAACTCACTAGTGTGCAATGTCAATGTAGCGTGCACGTCATAAGAATGCAAGAAAGGTTCTATTGTGAGCAGAATTGAAAGGAAGTAGGAGACACAACGGGGAGCCTTTATACGAATCCGTTCCGGCAGGGCTTATCGGAGATTTCATCATCATTTTCTGTAACTCGAGAAGCGTACAAACTGAGTTTTTTCCACAGAGCAGATACAATTTTTCATCATCTTCAGCATCATCATCATTTATTCTCTTATTATTCATTATTACTTATTTGCTTGTTTGTTTGTTTGTTTGTTTGTTCAATTTTTATGATTCACAGCAGAGATGATACAATGAGGAAACTAAATACAAGGCTACAGAATATTAATGTGAATGTGGCAAGTAATGGCTGTACACAGCACTTACATGAAGCCTAATTGAAAACATTTACAGAATTTAGAGAGACATTGACCGCGTTAGCGACCGGACGCACTCTTTGGGCTCTCTTGTTTCGCTCGCGATTTCTTTACCTATGCGCTGAATTCTAGTTATGCTTGTGTTTCCTATGGATGAAATGAGTTTTTGCAATGAATGTAGCAAAATAATTGATAAAGAGGGCCACGTTGCTTGTTCTGTTTGTCGTTTGGAAGTCCACATTAGCTGCTTGCGAAGTGGAAAATATTTGGATACCTCTTGCAAATCAGAGAGTTCTGATTGGTTTAAGCAGCTATGCAACAGCAAGTTCTGGAGATTTGTTTGCAAGGGTTGTGCAGACCAAGAACCAAATACCGTGTCAAGCAGGAATGCTGATATACAAGCTCGATTGGATAAAATCGAAGATAGCATTCAAATGCTAGTAAAGCGAGATGCTGCCTGCGCCCCAGCCAGTACAAAGAATTAGGCTGCATGTAAGTGGACTACCCGAATAGTCCCTGTGTTTGCCTGTCATGTTTATGGCAAATAAACCAAATCAAAATCAAATCAAATCAATAGACTTCAGTTTAAGCTTATAATGATGCTGATCGACAGCATATGGAGAGAATCAGGTAAGGAGTTCCATTTGGTTTACGCAAAGAAATAGCGGCGATAATTTTCATGGAGGATTTTACATTGTTCTTCAACTTGAAGGTATGCTCTCTTTTTCCATTTTATTTATTTACTTTATATTGGCAAAACGTGCAGAGAACCAGTTTGCGCGTTGATACTTCATAATTGTACTTCTCTCAAGGCTTCCTGTTCGTACCATCTACGTCAATCATTCAACTACACTAGTCATACGCAATATTGATAGTCAAACCTGTTTCTCAGTAATGACCAGCCAAGGAATCAGTCAATAGAACAGTTGTTTACAGGTAGTGTAAGATTCGAAGACGTAAGAGAAGCAAAGACAAGTAAAACCAGTTTAGGTGCTCGAAATTAATAGCTATAACAAACTCTCAAACTCACACTACACAGCCAGAAAGCGCTCTTTCCGTAAGTTGCTACAGCGAGAGTGACGGCGAAGGTCACGTGCGTACGGACTGCTCCGACGCTGCCTCATTTTCATGCAGCCTCAAAACACAAGTACATACACACCATACACACAGATAGTTTCTCAAGACAAGTATTTTGTCATCCTATGATCCTTCATCATTAGTGGCCTCTGACGGATAATTTTTTATTTCGTAAACAGATAGATATCATCCAGAACATACCTTTAGTGCAAAAAGAATGTTTAAATTTGGCACTTTAATTTAAGGTAACCTTCATTTGGAGTTTCATGCAAAGTGGCCATGACGACACGAACAGCTGAAAGTTATGATTTACCAGTTGGTCTCTTTAGACAGGTGATCTCTTAAGATAGGTGGTCTCTTTAGACAGGTGATCTCTTAAGATGGGTGGTCTCTTTAGACAGGTGTCCACTGAAGACAATCAGTCACTAAAACAGTTTGAAGTTCAATTTGTCAACAACATCATACAAGTGATGGACTGATTACAAAAAGAATAATGTAAGAGCATAATTATAACAGCTTAGCTAAGTGGATAACAATTATTTCTTAACCCCTGTGATAGCAGAATTGCAGTATACAATACGGTATATGAAATCTAATTTGGAAAGAAAGTCGAAAAGAAAGGGAAAAGACTAGGAAAATATTTTGACCTCATTCAATAATAATTTGAAATGACTGAATGATGTAGTGTCATTTCTACAGACAATGATCCTAAAGAAATCTGGCTAGAATATAAATGCATGTAAATTGTTTTTCAAGTATTGAACCTTATTACTCTGTACACGTTTAAAAATCGCTCTCTCAGCAATCCTAGTTTTTCCTTCATCATTGACTTTTTGTCCAGCTGTTGACGATGTTACGATAAACATTATGCTTCTATGAAAAGCTATAATTGCTGTATTTAGCGTACATAGCTATTCGCAGCTGTTTTACTTTTAAAAGCATATTTCTTGGTTC
>OFHS01002028.1:0-21577 GCA_900245855.1 Calvadosia cruxmelitensis
CATCTCTGGTATTTCGTTGCTGTATCTGTTGTACTCATCAAAGAGAATGGTTCTTGTGCTTTTCACATTAAAGTAAATCTCCTCACTGCAATTTTTCTAATTTATTTATTGCAGGTGTTAATTAATTTCTACAAATAATTATACCAATATTAATATTTTAAGCATTAATATTCCTACGCCGTGAGTCAGCTCGTAGAGCATCTATGTTTATACACTTTTTTCACATGATTTGAGGTGGACTTTAGTTCATAGCGTTATACAGGTTGCCTTGAGTGTCTTTCTTGTTGATTTATTAGATGATGTTGAAACAATTGCGCTGGACAACTCACCATCGTTGAGCGATAGAAATTGTCAGGTAAGTGTGAGATGGTGAATGTGTGCTGTGTGCGCAAGGATCAATATTCTACAGGGAAACCTGTCTACATTGATCATCTTTAGGACCTGAGGAAAATGACCTTTATAGCAAGTGGTCTTTAGAAACTGTCACTTTGGGGTTATGCAGAGTGGTTTTTATACACACGTGGCTGCTCAATAGAGGTGGCCGGATCTGTTATTTCACATGGTTTTCACACATTTTTATTAATAATGTTATATGCCATTTCTCAACATTATTTGTGAGTGATTATCCAGAGTCACAATGATCGACTGCACCGTACCTTCCGTTCTGTCATTCCAGGTATTGACTGACGCACAGGACAGTCCATTTCTGACGGCTTGCAAAACAACACGCTATGCATTCCAAAAAGAGGACAAGCAATGATGATATTGTAATGACGAGAGTGTCAAGATCTCGGTCTTCGTCAAGCATCGCACAGTTGAAGAAATCAAGAGTTAATCTGTCATTGACATTAATTTGTGTCATGCTGGGGAAAGGATAATAATTAGAGCAAACACATTGAGATGTACGTTTGTCGTTTTAATCTGTCCAATTGTGGTATTATTTTCCAACCATTCTTTGTTATGGTGATTACTGGAAATAGTATAGTTCATATAAAGATGTTTTTGCTTTTGAGTTTGCAAACTTTTATCATAACTTTTAACTTTTTTATTTTAACTTTATATTTCCTTACTGACACAGAGATTTTGCACAAATTGCAACAGTGAAATGGGAGAATGAACCAAGCCAAGAGGGAAGTGAATTCAATTACAGTGAAACCTGTCTATAATGGTCACCTTTGGGACCTGAGGAAAATGACCTTTATAGACAGGTGGCCTTTCTGTCCAGGTTGATTTCAATAGAAAGTATCATTTTGGGGTTATGAAGAGTGGCCTTTATAAACAGGTGGCTGCTCTACAGAGGTGGCCAATAACACAGGTTTGGCTGTACAGTGAAACCTGTATATTATAAATCAATTGTCTTTCTGTTGCTGCTATGTTTAATCAACCAATGGAATTCTTTGCCTGTTCATTTTGTATGAATTTAAATATTTGTCATCATGAATGTAAATCGAAACAAATCTGTTGATCTGTCAAAGTCTGCAGATATGTTTAAGCTTTTTTTGTAAGGGCTGTTTCCAACCATTACTTGCTATATTCACATTATTATCTCTTACACACCTGTAGTAGATTATACATTATTTCTTTTTATTAAATGTGAATTAAATTGAAGAAACAAACAAACAATATGGTCGGCATTTTGGTTGAGATCTCTTGCCAAATGAATGTGTCAAAGTGATATCTGTCTCAACTTTACCTCTAGTAATTAAATAACCAATCAATCACACAGAGAAATAAAACACTACACAGCAAGTCTTCGAGCATCCTCGCAGGATATGATTTCAGTTTCAAGACTACCAAAACCGATAGCACTATTTTAGAGTACAAAGTACATTAACATTTGATTATTAAAACAAAGCTTCTTCTATTCATAAAAAATTAATCAGAAAACTAATATATACATTACGTATTGACAAAACAGTAATTACAGTCAACGATATATATATTTTACATACAATACAGCTTCTGAAAGGCAAGCTTTCAGCGTCATCCAAATATGTCGATGGTGTTGCTTTTACAGTTTCATAACTTCACATCAAGTGCTGGGTTGATATGGTTCAATTGGATCGGGTCTTTGACACCTTTACATCCAAACAAATGCAGTAGACGCAAACTAAAAGAGAAATACATATGAAAAATATGTCACTTTCACAGGACAACTCGATCGGGTGTATGTAAACTATCAACTGGAGCCATGTAAAAATTATGTGAAAACAATGTTAAGGCTGTGTGTAAATGGGCAATTTTCACTTGGTTTTTAATACTTTCACATAAGCTTTCTCTATCTTTTTAAAATTCACATGATTTTCAAATGTTTTTCACATTCTTTTTTATATTTTTGAGAAGCTTTCTCACGCATGGTGCTTGATATTTCACATGGTTTTAGATTGATGATAGTGTTGGTTAATATCCACACCAGCTGATGACCAACTTTCCATAAGTTTGCACTTTTCCATGCATATGTAAATGTCACTTAATTTAACAAGGGTAGTCCAATAAGTAAGCCAATGGCTTGTCTCCCTTGGGGCCCTTGACAATTAAAACCACACAAGACATAACAAAGCTGCTAGACCACACTGATATTATGTAATCTTTGTCAGCGAGACCTCATATCGGGTTTTGTCACAACACGTTATTATCACGCTTTCCTTCTGCACCGAAGACATGGTATCAACTGCGGTATACTATAACCAGTGTTGTAAGTACTCGTTAATAATAATAAATCATAACACGCAAAAGTAATTGCGGCACGCATCAACAAATGTCCGACATTCTCGCCCATGAATGACGATCTATGGCCAATATGGCAATTTCGGCGAAGTACTCGTTACAAAAGTAGCTAATTACTAATTCCCACATTTAATTCTGCTTTCAAAAATCTATTTTTAGCTCAGCAAATATATGCTAATTGTACTTGTATAACTATAAAACTAGTTTAACTCTTGGGTCTCCCGAACAAACAAGCAAATTTGTGCTTGAGGGATGACCCATGATCATATCATGTAATCGAATTACTTGCTCTTCACATTTTCTGTAATCAATTGTTTTGCATTTTGTTTACGATATGGTCTAAATATATACTCATACTCATAATTACAAGTTCCTTTTAGGGTAGTTTTACAGTAACTAATTACTTTTCCTGAAAAAGTAATTTGTAACGTAATTAAATACTTTTTGGAGTAATGAGTACTTTTCCGACATGAATGTGGAACTAGCCTTGCTTACTCAACCTCTTTAAGTTAACCTCTATTCAATGTATAGCCTCGTTTCATATTCTGTAAATTAGTGTAATCTAGAATTATATTCATTCCTGAATGACGTCTCACGGCCGAAGACACTGTTGTCTTGCTCTCCCTATGATTACTCTCGCTCTACCATAATGGGTAATTTTCAAAATTACTTTTCGTTGCATAAGACAAAAGCATTATTACAAGCATGGTAAGCATAATTATAGCGATTATTCAGCTGTGGGAGCTTGATTATGCGACCTTACAGAAATTGACTTAACGACCAGCATTTAGAATCCACCCTGTTATAGTCTATAATTAGCTAAATGACGTCCCAGAAACGAAACGAGTTCCAAATGCTTCAAGACAGCATTTGGCTAATTTCCTCATCATCATCATGTAATAAGGTACTATTATGGGAATAGACCGTTCCTCCTCTTGTTAGTAACTTTGTTACAAAATGACTTAAAAACTTTACGATTATTTACAACAGAAAAATCACTACCATTAAAATCTTGACACAAAATATTAAAAACGTAACTGTCCGAGCAAAGCTGTACGTAAGACAGTTATATACATTTGGCTAATTTGCAGTATCATTTACCTTTTACAACTTGTAACCAGTTCTACGAGAGACGAAAGAGTGATCTTGGAGCAAAAACTTAGTTTCAACGAGCTCAACTTCTTGCAAGATCCATTGGCAAGAGCATAAACACTACGACAAATCGAAAGAGAAAAAAACAGTTATAACTTACATCAGCAAATTAATCCCATCATCTACAAAAGGAAAGCTAACGAAACAGCATGATAATAATCCTTGATTAACGAGGAAGACGATCACGATTATAAAAAAGAAAAGAAAAACAAACTATGAATGAAAACAAACAAATAAACAAACAAACAAACAAACAAAGCTGCATGAAGGTGATACCATGACAATGCTAATTTCATTTACGAGATGGCAGGTATGACTTTTCATTGTTTAGATGATGATCGGCAATTATACTTTTGTTGATTGCAATTTCTTTACAAAATGTTTCATTTTGTTTTGACGGGCTAATGAAATTTAGTTGTTTGTTTGTTTTATTTGTTCACTTCCAGTTAAGTTCTACAACTTTATTCACCAAGGTGAGATATTAATATGTACATGCTGGTATTTTTAATTAGAGAGAAGGAACCCAAAGTACTCAGAGGGAAACCATCACAGAGCATCGGCAACATGATCTGGAAGCACTCTTTCACATGAGCGTCACAACAGTTTCTTCGGAATCAATGGCTCTGCCACAAATGTGATTCGAACACGTGACATCAGAGATCAGAGGTGAATGTTCACACTGGCTGTGCAGCGACCATTCCAAGGAGCTAACGAGTCATTTCGTGAATGAAAGAATGCTGATTATTGATACTGATGCATTTCAATCAAATTCCTGACCCATACGATTAACTCTCACAAGAGAAAGACCTAAGACCTTACATTAAAATTTGGAATAATTCTACAGCATTTTGCTTCCATTGTAAGACCTGCTTTTTCACAGCAAGCTAACTGTTGATAAACTATTAAACATTAAAAAGATCATAGTTACTGAACGGCTGCTAACTTAAACTCTGTTGTGATTTTAAAACAATAAACTAGGGACCTGCGCTTACGTGAGATCCTGACCATCCAAAGACAACTCCGCCAATCACAATATGCTGGAGACTGCTCAAATCTAACCGAAAGTGGTGAAAACCGATATCGACGAAACAAAGAAATAACGTCCTTTGCAGTTGGTTTTTGCATTATAGTATTCTTTCCTTCGCAACATCGCTTGTACTCAATTAGCATTGATGGAATAAATAATCTATCAATTATATCACATATTATCTACGACACGCAAATCTGCAATGGTTACCTTGACGACGTCACTTTTGTAGAGCTGACATCTAATGACTCTATAGCTGGGCACGACGCGGCAAGCCGTTGCATGCTCTTATCCGTAACTCGACAACAGCCGCAGACATCCAGCACCCTTGGCAACAAACAGCAACAACAACATATAAGCATCGCATCTAGTCCATACAGTCAAATCTCCTTATTAAAACCACTGGGTAATCAGGTCAACCATTTATCCGGGGTTAATTTGCCAAAACCTTTATCAAATTATCATATGCGACTAATACAATATAGATAGTGGCAGCGCATGACGAAACGCCGTGTCAATAGGCGAAGGAAAGGGCTGTTCCTGTAACGTTCAGCAACCGTACAATACATACATACAATATAAATAATTTAATTGGGACTAAAGCACCCGCTCAATTTTCTGCTTGCAATCTTTCCATTTTGGCAGCAGAAAACATACAATTGTTTACATTGATGAATTAATTACAGCTCAACCTATCTTAAGCGTCTAGTCAGGGAACACAAGAAAAATGATCTCTTTAAACAGTTGGCCAAAAGACAGGTAAGTTGGGTTGTTTGGACGTTTAACCGAATAGAGTCTAATCTGACTACGTTAATACCATACAGGATAATGTTCCCGTATCGCTTGTTCAACCGATTAGTTGAATTTCATTGGTCATAAGGCGTTGCCAATTTGTCTCCTTTGGTGTCCAAGAATGCCCAACATTCAACAGTTTAACTGGGTTGAATCGTCGCTGACTCAGACCTTTCTGACTGGTCACACGGTGAAGGCACCTCTATTGTAGATACACAAATATCGTCTTGTTGCTAGAGAAACGACGCAGTTGATGACAGTCACGGTGGTGTTTATGTGATGGACATTTGTTACTAGTCGATAGTTCGTGTCTGCACCATTCGTAGGAGGTGCCTTAAACTATCAACTGGGAAAAACTTCAACATTTACTTTTTGATAAGATAATTGTTCCCTCACTCCCTATTTTTGTGGCAAATTTACACTAATCACAATATTGATTGCTAAGTTAATAAATCCAAAAATCGGCAGAACTTTCTTAGGCCTACTGGATGTGGTTTCTAGTACAGTCAAACCTGTATTAGCGGCCACCTACATAGAGCAGCCACCTGTGTATAAAGGCCACTTTCTATAACCCCAGAATGATACTTTCTATAGAAATCAACCCTGGGCAGAAAGGCCACATGTCTATAAAGCCTTGAAAGGTCATTTTTCTGAGGTCTCAGAGGTGATCGTTATAGACAGGTTTCGCTGTACTGCTAACGTCAATGACCCCCCAGAGAGGGTAGTCGCATCTTGTACGATGCCTCTTTACTTTGCTGACGGTTCTCAGCTACTGTTTTAGCTTTTGAAATCTTCAATCTTAATAAGTAGAGGTCTTACGTAAATTGCTTAACGAAGATGTAGCACAGAACTCCCCACGACTGTAAGGCTCCATCGGATGATGAGTGAGAACTTCCGACCTTGGTCTTCATAATGAGGGACCGATTATGTTATCTAAGGATAAGAAAAGTTAAAGTCTAGCCTACCTGATATATTCCATTCTTTCAGCAACAGCAAACACAGCAGCGTCGGATATCAACGGGCAATTAGCTAGTACCAGGGTGCTTAGAGAGAGAAGATTTTTTGCAATTTTCTTGACAGCATTGTCCACAAGCTAAACAACAAATGGAACAAAAGAGAAAAATCACATGACAAACACAAAAAAAAATATTCGAAAATTCGAACATTAAGAAGCACAAATAAATGTCAAATACCTTTTTGACACCACGCAGATCAAGCTCTAGTAAGCCAATTGTTTTCCAAATGATATGATCAACTCCGTTTTCACAAATCTATCAACAAAAATAATATTTAGAAACAACTACAGTGCAACCCCGTTAATATCACCTCGGTTAATATCACAACCCGCTTAATGTCACTTCAGTTTGAGAACCAAGCTCTGTCAAAACCAACTATTTTAACCCGCTTAATATCACGACCCGCTTATTATCACGAATTTTGACTGGAAAATCATAGTGATATTAACGAGGTTTCACTGTATAGCCTGAATTATAGCACCGGTCAAACATTATGGAACCAATAATGTGTAAAAATCAATTGAAAACCATGTGAAATGGGAATCCCCCTTGGTAAGTAATGTGAATTAAAAAAAACAACAGACAAAACAAGTGAAATGGTACTTTTCGCATGGTTTTCACACAGTTCTTCACATGAATGTATAGTGAAATCAGGGGACATGATTGACGAAAGTATCAAAGAACATGTATAGTTGTACACATATAAAGCTTACATGTAATGCCAAATAAGAAATGTGCTTCAAATATTTCAATTCCTAAAAAAACTGACTATTTGGGACTTGCTCTGATCATGCACTGCTTGAAATAATTTACGCAACTTCATTAAGCCTTGTCCTGCTATTGACGTGTATATACGTTTTCGAAACAAGTCACAAGTAGCAACATATAACCAATCAGATAGTTAGTCCCTAGAGATCAACCAATCAGCAATCGATAAAGTGACTTTAAGTCTTTATTTAACTAGTTTTGTGATCAGGACAAGACTTAATATCGTCATGGTTTTCAAGTCAAAAATCATGATAACAAACGAGTTATGATATTAACGCTTGTCCTACTCATAAAACTAGTTAAATGAAGACTTGACGTCACATTATCGATTGCTGATTGGTTGATCTCTAGGGATTAACTATCTGATTGGTTTTATGTTGCTACTTTTGACTTGTTTTGAAAACGTATATACACGTCAATACCGGTAGCAGGACAAGGCTTAATGCTTCCCTACAGGAAGAATTTGGTACGATTTTGTTAGTTCTCCATCATTCTTGACGGTAATAAACGTCCTACGCCAAAGACTGCATATTCTCTTCAGTATCTAAAGCGTAACACCATTAATATCACCTCGGTTAACATCACAACCCGCTTAACCCTTGTCCTGCTCATAAAACTATTTAAATGAAGACTTGAAGTCGCTTTATTGATTGCGGATTGGTTGATCGCTAAGGACTAACTATGTGATTGGTTATATGTTGCTACTTTTGAATTGTTTTGAAAACGTGTATACACGTCAATAGCAGGACAAGGGTTAAGAATGTCTTACATTGTATGTAAACTTTTCGGAACATTTTACATCGAGAGATACAGACAACATGTCACTTGTTGCTCCGCCAGGGTCACTGGTTAGTTGTGTTACTGATAAAACTAATGCTAATCTCCATCAATTGTTTTTAACTGAAATGTGCTTCTTTGCTGCTGCTGAAATGTTTACAATGCTACCTTAAAACAAAGGAAATGCTTGTTAATACTTCATTCGGTTAATATCCCACCTCGCTTTGTATCCCACTTTTGGTCTGCACGAAGGGCGGGATATTAAGCAAGTTCTAGTGTACTTTGAAAACCAAGCTCAGTCAGAATCAACTATTTTAATCCACTTAACCCCTGTCCTGCTGGTAAAACTATTTAAATGAAGACGTGAAGTCGCTTCACCAATTGCTGATTGGTTGCTGGCTAAGGACTAACTATTTGATTGGTTATGTGTTGCTACTTTTGACCTGTTTCAAAACGTGCATACCCGTCAATAGCAGGACAAGGGTTAACACAATAAGATTCTCACTACAGAGTTAATACAATGGACTTCACACCCCCTATTTCCTCAAATATCACATAACTTTGTGACAAGAAAATTTGATCTTCATGAATTATGGTACTTTCTGTTGGAGAGTATATGTTTACACGAGACACTCTACAAAGCAACTCATGGTGGTTCGTAAAATGTAAGGCGGTCGTGTACCAAATGGCCGATACACGACGACGTGACGAGGCTCACTCGGTGGCAGATATATAAGGGAGATTGTTCGTGCAGATTAACGAGGGTGCGTCTAGCTCAACGGCAGAGCAGTGGACCAGCAATCCAAAGGTCGTGGGTTCGACTCCCGCGTCGCGCCAGTTTCTCTGTACTTTTTGGAATCTCGGTTTCCAACACTTTCGCTAATTTTTCACTTGTGGAAAAGAAACGCAACAATAACAACAAAATTAGCTCAAAATATCTTACTTTGTGACATTGTCCAATCTTTAGCGTTTCAAGATGACGACAATTCTCAGCAATATGGTACATGGCAGCATTGCTGAGCTTGAAGCAACCAAAAAGCTCTAGAACTTTCAAACTAGGAAGACATAGAAAATAGCACAGTGGTTATAACAAATAGCAGCAAGTAGTTCATATCATGATTCTGAATCCAAAAGGCGTGAAACCATATGAAAGAACAAGCACAATGCAAAAACCATGTGAAATCTGTGGAGGTATTCGTGTGAGACTCCATGACAAACAACCTTACAATATGCACATGAAATAGAGGTTACATGGTAAAAAAGACTTTATGTGAATACGAGGCTAGCACAAATCATAATATTATTTGAAAAAAGAACAAAAACATGTGAATAGAGCAATTTTTACAAGGATTTCACATGGTTTTTCGCAGGACTTTCGCATGGTAAGGCAAGGAAATGCGGCTTCAAACCCTAGCAACTTGGTCCAACATAATATCTAACTTCTATTTTTGCAATGAAAAATTACAAAATAAGGCAATGAGCCACGGCACCACATTTGATGCATCGATTATTCATGCTAAACCATTGACGATTAAAAATCTATCATTGATGAAGCTCTAACCTTCCTCCTTGCACTTGGCAAATGTGTTGGATGGTTGCGTCATTTAATTCCTGGCATCCATTCAATCGAAGGACTTCAAGCCTAAAATGAAATATGTATATATAATCTATATTATTAATACAGCAAGGATATTGGACTGTCGTTCCAGACTCGGGTCAATGCCACGGCTTTAAGAAATTGGGTTGTTCATAGTCTACTGTGATACCTTTTGATGGCATCGGCAAGAGAGACTGCATCGGCTGCATCAACTGTACACCAGCTAATGTCGACTGATACCAAATTGCTAATATGCGGCAACATAAGATGCAATATGGGAACACCAGGAAGGAGACCATTGTTGCAATTGCCAACAGAGAATTCCTAGAAACAAAATCAGCATAATTATTCAAACTGGGTTTGCATTTGAACGATATGCACTTCACAGGAGGTAGCGATATGCACTTAACATTATCAATCCAAAAAATGTGGGAAAACCATTTGAAAACCATGTGAAAAGTGTAGCCCTTTCCATAAAACCAGGTGAATTAACAAACAACATGTGAAGAACCAAGTGAATTAGAAAACTGAACGAAGAACCATTTGAAAAGGGCCTTTTTTACTTCTTACACTGTTTTCACACAGTTTTTCCTACGAGTTTCACATGGATTTCACATGGTTCCGGTTTATAGTGTAACAGAAGCAGGCGATGTGTAATTAACTGCAACTTTTTAGTAGTGTTTACTTTCTGAATAAAAAACGAGTGTAAACCATATGAATTAACAAGCTCCATGCCTAAAACCATGTGTGAAGCATGCAAATATGTACAGTGAAACCTGTTTATAACGGTCACCTTTGGGACCTGAGGAAAATGACCTTAATAGACAGGTGGCCTTTCTGTCCAAGTTGATTTCTATAGAAAATGTCATTTTGGGGTAAGGAAAAGTGGCCTTTACACACAGGTGGCTGCTTTATAGAGGTGGACGCTAATACAGGTTTGACTGTATGAAAAAAGAAAGGGAAAAGTGTGGTTACGGTTTTCTTTCACATGGTTCCCGTTCAAAGTGCTATCTGCAGTTTTTATGTGAAAGTAACGTGTTCCCGTTGCTCGTTGCCACGTTTCGGCACTCCTGCCGTGGCTTTCTTGTCGTTATGTCTTCATCTAATCCTTCACATGAAAAATCAAACTGTGAATGGAAAAACTATTTCTGTTTCGACAGTCTAGCTCAACAACGGAAATTGTACCTGTAATCCTGTGCCACAGGATTTAAAGAACTGGCTGATACCATCTTTCGTCACCAATCTGCAATCACATTCTCGAAGACCCATAGACGACGGCATCCTCTTAGCTGCCTTCATAAGGATGCCGTTGTTGACCTTGCATCGAGAAATTTGGATCTTCTTATTTCTCCCTGTAATGCAACACAATATATAATGAGAGGATTGAGAGCAACATGATTATAATGTTGGAAAAAGAAACAAATCCTAAAATAGTGTATATGTAGACTAGACAGTGAAACCTGTATTAGCGGCCACCTATATAGAGCAGCCACCTGCGTATAAAGGTCACTCTTCATAACCCCAAAATGACACTTTCTATAGAAATCAACCTGGACAGAAAGACCACCTGTTTATAAAATAGTCTTTGCACAGCAAAACATATCAACCTCCTTTCAAAACCTACCGACATAGCGCACAACAATAGAAATTAAGCCCCGGCCACACAATCGCTAAAACGTAGGCGACTTACGAGCTGCTATGGACAGAACAAAAGACCCGAGCTACTCGCGGCGAGCCCAAATTTTGAAACTCACTCGCTCCGCATGCACAGCTCAACAACGCGAGTTGAACGCAAGTAGAGTCATAGCTATTGATGATTGGTCAAAAGTAGACAATCAAGTGCGCAGAACAATCATCTTGCCCAATCTTACCATTTGTTGGATCGCTGTTGGTCGTGTTTGTTGTTGCAATCAGAACTTTCTCGATAATATGTGGGAGACGGAAGGAAAAACACAATTCTGACTGGTCACTTTCATGAACAACGTCATGGATGAAAATACAAGCGCAATCGCTCGCCAACGAAGCTAGCATGAGTGTGGCAGGCCAAGCGAGTACTCGCGCCCATCGTAGCTCGCAACTCGCGCCTATTTCAGCGATGATGTGGCTTGGGCTTTAGAGTGCTAATAGTGTTTGTCAAATTTGAGTCAATTTGGGGTTCTGTAGCTCAATCTTACACTATAAATTCCAAAACGTGTGAAAATCATTTAAAAACCATGTGAGAAGGGAAAGCCCCCTCCGTAAAATCATGTAAAATAGCAACAACATTTTAAAGAAAAACCATGTGAATTAGAAAACAGAACAAAAAGCCATGTGAAAAGGCAATTTTCAAACGGTTTTCACAGTTTCACAGGGATTGCACACGGCTCTGGTTCATAGCGTAAGACAGTCGTTGTTCAAGACATTATGAGACATTACGAGACATTATCCACGTCATCAGTCTGACATCACACCCTGAATACGCTAGACAACTATCAACTAGTATAAAAAAATAAGTAAAACTAATTTCAGGTAATGCCATTCGTAGGCATCAAGAAACAGGTGATCATATTATATTTGAAAATGGACCAAGCGCAGTCCCAATGCATGACGGGATACCAATGTTTTTAAGCACGTGATTTTGAGCTGAAATCTACAACTTTGACAGCCAATAACAACCCCTGAAATTGACCATCATTGACAAGAGTACGGCTGATTGCGCCACAAACAAAGCAATTTTTGACGTCTTTACTTATGGCAGAGGTCAACTCACTTATATACCGACATACAATCAGACTGTGCATGGTGGATTGTAGCAAAGCACGTAGCTTTAACTGATATTTTGTATGCCTCATTTATATGTCTGAAATATACTCCTATGAATCAATCAATCAATCAATCAATCAATCAATTAATCAATCAATCAATCAATTAATCAATCAATCAACATAACAAGACAAATGCATCCACAGTCTTTGGACTTTGGTAGCACAAACACAAAGAACGACACGGCGAACAAACTTACACAAGGATTCGTCAATCGCAAGGATGTAAAATTGACGACAAACGCGACAGCATCGCACCAAATCAGCAACACTCAAGTAGGAAAATATTAACCAGATGACTTCTTGAGGAAGGCACAATCCAGGAAATGAGTGTTGTTCTTCACTTCGGATCTACATCAAAAGCATTGTTGCACAATGAAATTACAGTCAAACCTGTATTATCGGTCACCTCTATAGAGCAGCCACATGTGTATAAAGGCCACTCTTCATAATCCAAAATGACATTTTCTATAGAAATCAAGCTTTTTTATCTAATTGCTCTCGTCATTCTGTAAAACACATCACTTTTCTTACTGATCACATTGGATTCCAATAGAATACGAGAGGAAATAAATTGAAATTGAATTGAATAGTCTATGAAAAGTTGCACAACCACCCTTGTTCACCAAGTGTCACTCCAAGAGAGTAGTGTGCAATGAAACGTAAATATTAACCCTTGTCCTGCTATTGATGTGCATACAGGTTTTCGAAACAATTAAAAAGTAGCAACATATAACCAATCACATAGTTAGTCCCTAGCGATCAACCAATCAGCAATCGATAAAGCGACTTCAAGTCTTCATTTAACTAGTTTTATGAGCAGGACAAGGGTTAAACTTCTCTAGTCTAGTAACAGGAAAATGTCAAATATATCTGATTCTGAGAATGCAATCAATTCCAAGGACTGAACATTGTTAGCTGTTAAAATTGCTGAGTTCAGTTTAAAGTCAAGTGCATATAAATACTTCTCATATTTTACACTATGCTTGGCAAATTCAGGTTCACCCTCAATTACATTTCATCGACCTATTCTGCAAAATTGAACGTCTCAACAATTTAAGGCTAAATTCGTCAAAGTGCCTTGACCGATATTTTCCATCTAGGGGGATAAGAAAAGCACAAAATGCAAAACATGTTTTTTATTCCATCAGTGGAAAGTTGGGATGTCAATCTGCAAAAGTAAATTAACTCTTGTCCTGCTATTGACGTATATATACGTTTTTGAAGCAAGTCAAAAGTAGCAACATATAACCAATCAGAAAGCTAGTCCCTAGCAATCAGCCAATGAGCAATCTATAAAGCGATTTTAAGTCTTCATTTAACTAGTTTTGTAAGCAGGACAAGGGTTAATCTATCAAGAAATGATTACTACAAGTGACAATGGAGCATAAATGCTTTGCTTTTCTCTTTCTCATCTTTTTTTGTATTTGAATTCCAGAATCTCATCAGTTCTTTTCTTTGCTTCTCTTAAAATTCAACAAAGTTGTAAAATTCTTTCTATACTTCAATTTATAAACTGTAAATCTAGGGCATACCAAACAAACAAGCATTTATGCTTATGGGATGATCCTGACCATGTATTTCTTTTTTACTTCAAAACCTATTTGCATTTAATTAACATTGTTTTTCATGGTCAAGTGAAAAATCTATCTAATCTATCTATCTAAATTGTCAGAAAAGCGGCATTGATTTGATCTTCACAATCTTGATTGTAAGCCTGCAAATTTCAAACTTGATTGTAAACAACATATTATAAGTAATGTATTATAATTTTCACAATTTATATTGCTGTATAATAGAATATTAATTAATAATTGCTTTGTTTTATATTATGTTATTTAATTCTGCTCCATGAAAAAAAGTTATTTATAACTTAATGGATTTTTCAGAATAAAGTCAACAACAACAACAATAACAGCCTACTGTATAAAAAATTACCAATGTAAGCATATCTTCATAATCTTCAACCCCTGAAAAGGAATCAACAGAGTAACCATCACCATATATTACCAATGGTAGTCGACCGTGCATTAGCAGCCACTTCTATAGAGCAGCCACCTGTGTATAAAGGCCACTATTTATAACCCCGAAATGATACTTTCTATAGAAATTAACTTGGACAGAAAGGCCACCTGTCTATAAAGGTCCATTTCCCAGTTCGCAGAAGTGACCCTTACAGACAGGTTTTACTGTATAAGCCTTTCATTGTTTTGCATTTATTTCGTATAAAATAAGAGCAGAGAAGCCTACAATAAATTAGCAAATTTCCAATTTAAATATCAGGTCACCAATCCTAAATTTCCCTCCATATTTACAACAAGAGGTACAAGCTCAAACCCTCTGCTCATAGGCAGATGTTTGCCATGTCAAGAGGTTGAGTGCAGTGGAGATGTCAACATTCAAACAGTTCAAATCATTCTGCAGAACAGAACATATATTTGCTTTGAGATGACCAACAAAATGCCATACTGCAGTTAGGCTTAGCCAGAAAATTGAAAGCTGCTGCTAATTTTGAATTTCGTAGAAGATGTCCAACCTGCCCATTTTAAAATGCAACTTAAGGAGATTGATCTTGGGGAGTTGACATTTGAATTGATGCAAGGAAGGACTGTGTCTTTTAACTGTATCCAGGAAGTAATAACTATCAGTATTACCATATTAGTATCAAGCCCCTATGACCATTTTTATAGCAAAATCTCTTATTGTCTAGTACATTTATATATTTATCTTTCATAATAGTTTTATGTCCTCGCCATTCTGCCATTCTGTAAAACGTGCCATAATGGCAACTACATTGCTGTATACAGTTCCCGTAGTTACCTGTCTAAGGTGACTAAGTAAAACAATTTCCAGTACCTTGGAACTCCGATACGGGGATCAGTCATCATTGGTGACCTCCTGCGAGGGTTTCCAAGGGAAGACAATAGAGGGGTGATGTATTTCTTGTCCATAGATCTGTATAGCGTGGTGGTCACTGTAAGTGCTTTCCAAGTTTGATATTTCAATTAACTTCTTTTTAATTGCATGACCACCCAATCATAATGCTTCAATATGGACAACGAAAACTATACACATAATTTGAACTATTGTTTTCATTACCTGTGAGATTTAAGGAAGGCACAAGAAATCTGTCATTGAAATACGGCTTTTGTGTTCGGGTTCCGTTCTCTGGAAATAAATCCATGCCATTCTTCTGCAAAGTAACGCACAAAAGGTAAAGTCTCAGGAATGATAATGGCCATTTAAACTGTTCATAAAACCCAGAATTTACATTGCTTGTACAGTGAAACCTGTCTATAACGGTCATCTTTAGAACCTGAGTAAAATGTCCTTTATAGACAGGTGGCCTCTCCGCCCAGGTTGGTGTCCATAGAAAGTATCATTTTAAGGTTATGAAGAATGGCCTTCAAACACAGGTGGCTGCTCTATAGAGGTGGCTGCTCTATAGAGGTGATTTATTGCAATTCTTGCAGAGTTTGACTGTGAGTGCAATTTGTTTTGCTTTGAAAAAAACGATATGGATCTACCTTAATCTACGGCATTTCGGCAATGTGAGGTGTTGCGTCAAGAGTGATGACATCATTGTCAGGTCTAAACAATTTCCTAACGCTATCAGTTCTCAGAAATCAGTTTCCAGTGGCATCTTCTTCTCTCCAAGATCTCAACTGCACCTCTATTCACATATGGGGGTCACTTTTGAAGACAAGACGCCCCACATCCTTAATCCAGTTCTTTATCACTCAGGGAGACTTGATTTTCACAAAATAATTGGAATAGATAAGAGATCTCAGAATTCAAAGATTCAACCAGATTTGTTAAATCCAACGTCCATTGTGCCAATGTGTGGAACAATATTTATGGAGCTTAGGGGAACTACAAAGTAGGAGCTACAACATCAAAACCCTGTTAACCTAAAAAGCTGCGAATGACTTGAAAAAATGTATAAATATCAGCACCAATTCATTTCTACAATTGTTTTCCTCAATCTACATTACATTACACAAGGTACTCCAAGTACAACTTCACAAGCTGATCTTCTCAACAGTGAAAATAAACCACTTTGCCAACTGAGTTCACTACTACCGGAAATTGTAAATAAATGATCAGCGTGTTCGGTATTTGCAATGTATCTGGATGCGGAAAACTGCGAATGGCGGTGCATCATCCTATCTTATCAATAATTTTGACAGAAACGACGAAAGAAGCACCCATGCTGCTTCATCTAGTTGCTTGTGCTTAAGAAGCATCTGCATTTCTTTCAGTCTACTGGTGTCAGGGTTTGGAATGCGCTACCCGGCCAGCTCATAATATTTTACGATTTAATTACAATTTTTCAATTACGATTTTGAGTTATATATGTAGTTTGGCTCCAAAGCTAATAATCTACGTTTTGATAAATTTTGCTATACAGTAAAACCTATATTAGCGGCCTCGTCTATAGAGCAGCCTCTGGCATCAAATTAATCGGTTTAAATTTGACAGAAAATTATACAGTGAAACCTGCCTATAACGGTCACCTCTGGGACCTAAGAAAAACGACCTTTATAGACAGGTGGCCTTTCTGTCCAGGTTGATTTCTATAGAAAGTACCATTTGTGGGTTATGAAGAGTGGCCTTTATACACAGGTGGCTGTTCTATAGAGGTGGCCACTAATACAGGTTTGACTGTAGTAGTGTGTATGGAATTGCCCATGAAGTAGGCCTACATGACATGCATACCTTTGGTCCATTGCAGGGTAGCATTCCTTTGTGGTGAACATCAGTATGACCTGAATCTGAATTGCTTTCAGTTTTTGCCTTGCTCTTACTTCTTTTCTTTCGTTTATTACGCTTCATTGCCTCGTGCCGAGGTCCTTTGAACATGTCCACTGTATCTTGTATATGAAGAACATGGCGATTATTCTCAGGATACCATTGGTTATGATTCAGGTCCGGCACGGACCCATTGCTAGTTGATGGGGACATTTGACAGCCCGGGAATTCGCCATTACCAGAGTACAATGAAGAAGGAAAAGAGTGAGGACCAGTCTTTTCATGTGCTCTTGGTTTACTGTAAGAATCTGCCCATGTGCCAATATATGGGAAATTTGGCGGAAATGAGCCAACATTAGTGAAAACTGTTCCTGTAGGAAACATTGGTTTATAATCATTATCCAGATAGCCGCATTGACGAGGAAACCATCCCGATGCCAACGGTTCGAATGGAGGTGAATTCAAATCCAAATTAGTAAGACCATTGCATATGGAGAAACCATTCGGAGGTGTCTGAGACGAAGTAGGTAATGGAACACAGGGCATGCTGTGCAAGGGCGGTGGGTAGGTACCTGGATTGTACAATACCTTGTTGTGGCCAGAGGTCGGGGATGCAAACATAGTCAAGAAAGATGATCCACAATTATCACACCAATTATCCAAGATACTCTCTTGATTTCCACAGACACGGCAGCAACGGATCTGAAGGTCATCAGGGGTGACATGCCCTGGCTCGTTGCTTGTCATCTGGGAATGTGGTGTGAACACAGCACAATTGGGATTTAAGTTGGACCTAACTGATCCTGCATGGGGGATTTTTTGCGGTGATGAAGACTGACGTTTTTCGGCCTCGATATTTGCTGTACTTTTTGCAGAAGTACCGACCTGATTTTCCAACGTCAAACGTTTCTCTTTTGTAGGCATTCCATGGTTGAAGCAACGATATCGCTCTGCGAGTTCTCCTTTGTCTTGCAAATCAGTATCCGAGCTACAGTCTTCCAACGTATTCTCCTCAAAACCGATAGCCTGCAGACTGTGATGGTCTAGAAGCTCAGCTTCATCTTCCGGCAGGCAACTCACGTCAGCATCCAAAGTAGAAACTCCTTCATTGGACAATAATAAACCGCGTTGAATATCACCAACCCATTTGGCTGCAAGGAAATTCGCATCCGCATCTGATAACCCAGACATCGTCTCAAACCATCACGTTACTTTAAAATGGCGACGTGTTGATGGTATACAAAGGAACACAAAAATTTTCAGATCGCCTGACATTTCCCTTCCTGGAATTGTTGCGATCAACAACACACGATCGATCACACATTCTGGTGGAAATTTTGTTTTTGTTTCAAAACGGGACGACGCCCGCGCACCGACCGGTCCGGTCAGCGGTGATAGCCTCCATATTTTGATTCCAGTACGAATATGAGGCTAGACTATATTTCAATGCTTTCAAATAATGCCTATGAATTATACCTGATTATAACCAGTAACTTTTGAAAGTTACTTGCAGAGAACAGTACTTGAACCTTAAAAAGTACGACGTGGATAAAATCCCGGCAACCTATGAGGTGCCATAGCGGACAAAAGTCTGATTTAATATTTATGGTGAATTGTGTCGTGCTGCTTACGTCAATGCTAATTGTGATTATTATTGTAATGGGGGCCAGCCTAACATATCTGTTGAGTTCAGTTGATTTACAGCACAGCTAATGAACACACGCTTGTTGTTTGATCTTCTCGTGTTATGCTAATGGGTATTACGCTGGCTCGTAATTAGTTGTATTCCTCTGTACTGTACGGATATAAAATGGTGTGAACGCAAACAGTTTAGGGCCTAAAAATGAACAAAGATTAGGCCCTAAATATTGTCTTAACGTGTACATATGGCAACATTTATGGCATAAATTTGGCAATACAGTATAACCCGCTTAAGCGCAATAGTAATTTGCCAACGATATCCTTTGCTCTTATCTTATTAGGAAGTGTGCTTATCAGGAATCGGTTAAGAGAGTTTGTATACGCATTAATTCGGTACATAGCAAATTGTTTGCAGATAAACGGGTTTTTCGCTTATCCGATTCGCGCTTTAACGGGATATACTGTATTTAGGACCTAACTGGAATTTTAAGGTCAAATTGAAACATTAATTTTTTTATGATTACGGCCGGTAGTCGATCGCGCATGTAGCGCTCGGCGGTCGAAAAAGGGACGAGATACGAGTCTGCATAAAGTCGATGTATTTGTGCTACGCTCTGGTCCGTAGACAGGGAGAGATGGCAAAGGGATTTGTGTGAAATCATGGCGGCTTTCGTTTTAGTTTTATCGGAGTATGATGATGAGTTCCAGTTCGTTCAACAAATCTACAGAATAAAACATTCATTGGTTTGGCGGAGTGCATCTTTGTATGAGATCTTGTCACACACACAACCACGGGAATGGCGACGCTGTTCCGCAGTTCACCTTCGTTTACGCATGGTTTTACGCGTGGTTCACGACCGGATAGCACACTGCCCTAATATCTTTCCCTGCCATATTTCTGTACCTAACATATTGCAAAACGCTAACGAGCGAGCCTCCACAGATAGTATAGTTTGCGATGACAAGAAAGAGCAATCAGAGATCGGAGCTTCTTCGTTAAGACGACTATGTTGAGAGCAGACGACCCAAATTCTTGAATCCTGGGAGAATATTTATAACCTTTTGGATTAATTATGTAATTGACTAATTGGTGATAAAATGTATCACCTCTTTTGCATGAGTATAATTGTTGCTCGCTCTCACTATTTTGGTGAGTACAAATACATGAACTTGTCAGCTCCTTTTTGAACCGTTAATCAATAGTAATTAGTAATTCAAGTACCGTCCATGGAGGAACCACTCTCAGATGTTGTAAATTCGGATCAACAAACTAGCTCCGATATCGGATCCGCAAACTGGATCCAAAACAAAATAAAACAGTCAGGACTCTCAACAAGAGCAAACTGTTGGGCCTCAAGCAAACGTCTCTTCCTCGTCTTTCTTTCAGATATTGTTAGTTCACAATGGAACTACAGTGAAACCTGTCTATAACGGTCACCTTTGGGACCTGAGGAAAATGACCTTTATAGACAGGTGGCCTTTCTGTCCAGGTTGATTTCTGTAGAAAGCGTCATTTAGGGGTTATGATGAGTGGCCTTTATACACAGGTGGTTGCTCTACAGAGGTGGCCGCTAATACAGGTTTGACTGTATATCCACTAATAACTGAGGCATGTGTTTCGATGATGTATTGAAATCAGGGATACATGCAGGCAGGGTCTCTCACTGGAGTGGCTATTTGCAACGAGGTATAGACAGGATCCCACAAAACATCAGATATCAATCAACAAAGGGTTTTCTATATTACTATTTACTTTACGTCTTTGCTTTCATGTAATAAAAGTCAGTAAATGTCATCATAGCATAAATTGGACTAGTGCTGTCTCAATACATTTTGGGATTTATGCTAGTTGACCTCTGGTGACACCACAAAATTGCTTTGTTTGAAATGCGTCCAACAGTACTCGTATCTCTGATGGTCTATTTCAAGGATTGTTCTTGGCTGTCAAAACTGTTAATTTCAGCTCAGAAACATGTGACTGTAGTAGCTTAAATCATAAAATGCATCAGAACTGCACATGGCCAATTTCTTATCAACGCTGAGCTTCGAAATAATTTTTATTATCCAATCAAACATAAAATAATAGATTTCTTTTTTGCTGTCGCCTGAACTGGTCTTTAGAAGCACTCACCGCCGAATCGCGCATGGCGGCTTCATATTTACTATTCTCTCTCAAGTAATTTTAAAATCCGAGGGTTCAGAGTAAAAATTTAGAGTAAAAATTTAGAGTAAAGCATTTCAGAGTAAAAATTTAATCCATAGAGAAAAATTAAGCGAGTACTCGGTAGTAACGTATAATATTACATCACAAAAGCTCGTAGTTTTATTTCTATATAGGTTATTAATTTCTGCCACAGAAAGCCATCTGACGTACCGTATTCAAAAGGTGTTATCGCCGTGGAATGCGTACCACTTTCGTAGCTGTTACACTGCAAGACGCTACGCTACGTTTCGATCAAGGTTTCGATTACACGAAGGCGGTGCGATACGATCACGTGATTTTGACTCAATTGTCTCTTTTGGTTGA
>OFHS01002029.1:0-23447 GCA_900245855.1 Calvadosia cruxmelitensis
TGAAATTCATATATCAAGCAGAAGTGTCCGAGATTTTGATTTCGCATCTAGTAGGTTGATTAATCTTACAGATATGGCCTTTATAGTATTGAGGAATAAAACAGGGTTGATTAGAAGAATCAGCAATTACCCTGCGATTGTAGGCTGTTTCATGATACTGCAAAATAGAATGTTACTTCACGATTCCATTTTCCTAATTGTCTTGACTACAGGTCGGCAGTAGGTGAGTTTGAATAATGATTGCATCATTTCCGTATATAAAAATACTGGAATATACCGCCAGGAATTAGGGCTGTACTAGGTGTGATTTAAGCACCTCTCCAAAATTGATTAATTAACTGAACTCGATCAGTGTTGCTGACAGCGTATCAATACGCCAAAATAATTGAATGCGTCAGATATATCACAAGGATCAAACATTCATGTCCACGCGTTAACTTGATGGGAAAAACATCATCCAGAAGAACGAAAGAGCCAGCACATAGCACATCCAGAAGTTTTAATGCAGTCTGTGTTTAATGGCTACAGTCAACTCCGTCAATAACGGTGCGCTGGGGACGGTCCAAATTTGACGGTCCAATTTAGTTATTGACGAAATCCGGTAAAGGCAAAACAATAAAAATGAAGTAATCCTTTGTTTTATTATAACACATTGCAGCAGAAATCAGCTAGCACATCACAGATAATTGTTGCGCAATTGTTAGTTACGATCGAACTACGACGCCAGAGTTGTCTGTCGGAGAGATGAATGAGCCACGGTCTCAATTTCGCCCTGTAATGTCATCTGCTTCATTGTGCTGCTTTCTGCAACGGAAGCATGGCTGTCCAAGTACAAGGAGATGACAGAATACGCGTTTATGACCTCGAAGCTGAATCAATATCATGCAAACTGCTTTGGAAGAGCTCAAAAACCGATAATTACGAATTATTTGTCGTCTAGGGCCAGAATTAAAAACCGAAATAGACGAAAAACCGTTATTAGCGACACCCGTATTGGCGGATTTTTAGCAAAGGCAGACCGTAACAATCATTGGGACTTCAAAACTTTCTTCACCGCTATTGAAGAAATTCCGGTAATGTTGGAACCGTTATTGGCGGAGTTGACTGTATCATGATTATACCAATGTTTATTAGGCTGTCATTCCTTATTACATATCGCCTGGCAAACTGGCCTAGCTTGTACATGCTCTTGACTGGATCACTTACAGTTCAGCTGCTTACAATTACACTTGAACGGGAAAATATTTGATGATGAAACGTTATTTGTATTTTTTTCCATATAACTCAGAGATGCGTAACCGTCCCAAAGTGTTATTTTCTGTTCATTCGTGATGAGTTCGAAACTGTTGGAGAGTATACTAGGGTATATATATGAGGCTGTATCTGATGCAACACGACATGTAACCGTATCAATATTACATGATGGTAAAGCTAATCAATACTCTACTGTCTATGCGTTGCTCTTCATGCACATCCCCTAGATTGACGAAAATCGATCATCGCATGACTACGCTTATTCGTATGAAATTTCTGCGGACATTTGCCACTTGATAATTAGCGCAGCGTGCTGTAATGTCTCGCTGTCAAAAGAAGTACTGAAGATGTGATCCAATGTCTGCGCTGTCATTCAGTCGATTGCAGACGATAAACGCATCAAACAATATGGAATGATGATGAATGAAAATCTATAAAGATTGAACTTACACACTCACTTCTTAAAACAAGTAATACAACAAGGCGGAGTCCGACATTTGGAGGATGATAGAAAATTGACTATTCTGTTGAAATTCCTATTGCAAGAGAGAGTTTTTGCTGTTAGGGACCACGTTCAACCCAATACCAGAGTTGCTCTCTTCATCCAACCAATGAACATGAAATAGCTTCGAATAGTGCATATACGTGTGCGTTGACATTCTCCATATCTCGTGCAAACCAATGTTATTTGTCCTTATTACTCCTGATCATATGCTCTAGATTGTATATGTCATCATAATCATCATCATCTTTTACTCCGAACTCCGATAAGCAACTTAATGCTTTACCCACGGAGCAGATGCATGAGAATAGCTGGGAATAGCATCATCATAATACATCATAAAAATGTATAAGTTAGTCCAGAATTAACTTTTTTTTCTACATATTGATAGAATTAGAAGATAATAATAAATATATGCGTAATAGGGTAACTTATTACGGCAGTTACAATAACAAACTCTTGCTAAGTCCAATTTTCAATCACCATACCTTTTCCAGGCATCTCAGAAAGACGATGGATTGGCATTACTGTAAACGGAAGATCGTTTATTTCTGTTGATCCGTAGACTTTATCCACATCATGAAGATATGCGGCTGTAAATATAAAATCGATGAGAAAAGTTACCCTACAGGTGTGGTACTTGTGAGCTATAAACGAGAAAAACAGAAGAGAAAAGGGTGCTTCGTAAATACTTCATGTTTTAAGTTGTTTTGATCGCCGGATAAAGAATTTAAGGAAATTAAAAACCGCATGCAGACAGGCGACAGCAGAAATGTTACTGTACTGTTGATTCAACAAAAGGACATTAACAAATATTCGACCGAGCCATCGGTCTAATTTCTGTATTACGGCAGATAAATGAAAAGTAGCTCTTTCAATTTCTGTCTCTTCCATTCAATTCTAAGGAAAACGTTTATTCGATATCTTTTGGCGTGCACATCTAATTGCTTTATTTCACCACACATTTTTCTAAAAAATGCAGTATTCCCTTTAAAATTGTAAATATCGATACGATATACCCACATATCAATGAAGCAACATAATATGTTTACCTTGCAAGATAATGTTATACAAACCATCTGTATTCCAATTGGGATTTCAAATATTCATCAAGAATAATAATACACTATATGATGCGGAAAAATGCGGAAAATCTTTAGCATTTTATGGATTCATTTAGTTTACCTGATACATTAGTATATAACCAACTTGATGTCATCATGGTTGCATTCGCAATGGAGTTCGTGAAGTTGTGGAGATAGACGTTGTGTGCAAAATATAGAATGTGCAGCCTGTTATAATCACTTGAATCATCAGAAGTGGATGGTCTGAGTATTGCTTCCATAGTCTCATTGTCAAATCCTAAGAATAATGCCCTTGCAGAAAATCTGAGAAAAGTAAACAGAATTTTATATTTCCAAGGCAAATCTTGAGTAATAGATAGGTAAGATAATTGACTATCGATGAGCGCGTCGATGCAATTTCATTGCAATTTGATGCTAAAGAAAAGGTTTCATTTGAAAGATTACAGGCAGAAATTGCTTTAAATAACGATTTATATAAATAGCATTCGCTGTACAATCATTGCGACACGTATAAAAAGTTACCTTACTGTATATACAAGGAAACTAGTGAATTGGATAACCTTACACAGTGACACACTATGAGGCCGGGCCCCTGTATGGAATAAAATAGTTGGTGCGGATATCATGGAACGCATGTTTATTACTTGAACAGCTTTATCCTACACAACAATAGAAATAAATGCTTACTTGATTTCCTTTTCTCGTAATCTCGGCCAATATCTCATCCGTGCTTCAAATTTCAAATCGCAGAATGAGAAGTTCTTAATAAGATTGAATGATGTTGAGTTGTATTGTCTGTCCAAGTAATATCCGGATTTAGATCTTCGCTTCAAGTCTTGCACGTTGAATATCCTCAGATGTCCGCTTAAGATTCCTTCGTGGGTAATATTCAAGGAAACAGAATCATTCAAAAAGTGTTGCCTCTCTTTGATAATTTGAATCCAAGACGCAGTATTTGCTCCTTTGGTGGGATCGAATACTTTAGTGAAGTGAATATCGGTTTGGTTAAGACTGAGCAGTCCAGGAAAAACAACCACTGAGGATTGCAATTTTAATACGACGGTGACAGTATTGTCCAAATCCACAACAATCTCTTTCAAGTAGTATTGTTCTTGTTCTAATCTGGAAATACTTTTCACTTGTTGTCTCGAGACGTAAAGCAACAGCTGATGACCTCGTAAGCTTATCATGTCATCGCAAGCTATAATCAAGCTCTCGTTCCTCTGGAAGCTTCGAAATGCTGCCGAGGTAGGAGCATTTTCTACTTCATTTGCCCCTTTCACCGATTTATAGTCCTTTTTCACATTTAATGAATACAGTATATTTGCTCCAGTAGGAATAGTGATTTTCGTGTTGTTTATTTGCTGTAGATTTATCGTATTCTTAATGGTAGGATCGTTTACAAGGAGGAAAGGACCTGAGGTTACGGAAAAAAGAAAATGAGAAGTAGGATGAAAGTTATCAATTATGATGTGCCCTTTGGAGAAGTTGGAGTGGAAAATTTCCGTCAGAACGCTAACGTAGCTACTAGCTTTCGAATACAGCAGAACTGCTCCTCTTGGCATATCTCCATCATCACTGGGGTAATACTGCACAACCACATATGATGCTTCAATTGCCTCCTTTGAAAGGATGCTTCCATTTTGTATTGATCCTTCTAAGATAATTTCAAAGCCAGTTCTGTGAGCTAGAGCCATTCGTATCTTGGCATTCCTTAGTTTTAACGTATCAAAGAAAGTCTTCATTTTTGAGTTGGAGTACTTCATTGCACTTGAGATATTTTGGTGCGGAGCAATCAAATCAAACAGATCCCTAGCACTCCACTCTGACTCCTTTGTAGAAAACATATAAATAACCTCACTCGAATCCATATTCTTTGATATCGTTATTCCACAGTGCTTTCCATTTACCACGGTGGAGGCATTACCTTGTATTGATACGTTGCCATAGAATGTCATGTTTGGGTCATCAGCTAGTAAAATGCTAATTACCGCGCTTTCGACAGGGAGAAAGTTACCAGCCAAGTTAAACTGCTCTGAGACCTTGGAGTCTATAACACATCTGTTTGTTTGTCCCTCTCTCGTCACAGCAATGTCGGTTAACTTTTCAAATGCAAAGACATCTTCAAACTCTTCTTCTATGCGCTGTTGATTATTGATTTCTTCTAGCAATATTGATCTTGCACGAGACCTGTTGATTGGACCGCTGCTTTGAACTATTTTTCTTTTCTTCTTCGACTTTGATACTGAACTGGTGTTGCTGATTTCCCAGTTTCTCCTTCTGCATATATTTCTGCTGCTTTCAGAGTTTCGTCCACATAACCGCTCTGAAAATATGGAATGTGTTGTAAAATATATATTGATATCCATTTGACCACTAAAAGAACAAGACTTGGTATGCAAAATGAAACCTTTATTATAACATAACATTTTGGATTCTCGCAATCTGATTGGCTAAGAGCTATGTCTTATCAGGCTATATCACATAGAAATCCATGTGATATTGATTCATAATGGCGGCCGGCAACAAGCACCTCAGCTCAGCATCGTCTTGACTGTTATACTAACTATTGAATTCATGCAGAGACTACGCAACACCTCAGCTGTGTTTATTTAGGCTATTTAGATAAACTAACCATACCAGCAGAGAAAATGAACACGAAAGCAGCATTAAGTTACCGTGAATCCAAAATCAGGCTTAAAGAGTTTTGTTTTTGACAGAAAGTCAAAAAGAACATTTCAATCTCCAACAGAACTCTCAACACAAAATGTAAACTACATAATTTAAACAAGGAGGAAAGAAAAAACAAGTCCCAATTAAACAAGACCACTCCAGGATTTATCCAAGCTGCATGAGAGTGTTCCAGTATCCTAGTCAGAATTGAGCAGCCCCAAACCTGGTTTGGCAGCCCTACAGTAATCTGCATCATCCGAAATCCAAAGCGACTAGGTCAAAACCCGCATCTAAGAGACAATTATGAAAACATTCAGCGGTTTAGCACCAATTTACACAAAGCAATAAGTATTTCCAGCATTCATTACACCTTGGTACAATGCAGTCTTCAGTAATAACTCTCAGTTGTTTAAGTTTTGTTCACGGCTTTTTCCTACTTCTTTCGCAGCGGATGGCAATGGCTGCCACTTCAAGGTCAAAACGTGAGACTTTCGCGCTTGCCTCATTCCCTGTCCCCTTAATGACGTCATTACAGTAGGAGAAGTTTCATATTGATCAGTTTACAAATGCGATGATTTGGCCCTCGAAATGCTAAAGTGAAGGACTAGTTACGTTATAAAACTCGCCTGCCCCTCTTGATTTTCTGATGCCTTTCTCGTGTCTCCTAAACTGCCTCTCGTGGTGATATCGGGCCATATCACAAAGAAAACCGTGTGATAACTGTTCAACATTTCATTTTATGCGATTTCACCAGGCGTATTTCTTTTCAAGAATGGCTTTGCTAAATTGTAAGCCGCATATATTTTAAAAAGTATGGAAATATAATAGACAATTACATGCAGCGGATACAAATTATTTCTTTCTCTTCCACTGTTTCTAACTGCAGGGTACTAATTATATCAGAATTAAAATAATTATAAACATGCAGAGTAGCTTGTTTTCAAATATGTCAGTTTTTCATCATATTCCACCCTGTTCCTGCAAAAATATTATATTATGAAGCATAGATACCGTCTTTAAGTTGTAAAAATCGATTGTTAAGTTTTAAGGTGAGAACACAAACAAACATGACAATTGTTCTATAACGATTTTAGAAGAAAATTCATTATAGTAAGGATAACAACCGCTTGAATAACATCTGATTTCTTTCGCTTGCACAAGACATTCCAAGATTGACCAAATTCTTACATGCTGCCGAATTTTACATAGCTTCTCAAATTGCAGTGCTTACTTCCAATAGTCAAATCCTATCTAGTTTCCGTCCGCTAAGACAATCTAAGAGAAAGTCCACTGCCAAGCTGGAATGTAGTAATATTTGTAAATAATATTGATTTTTTACTGAGCCTTAACGGCAGCATTTTAATTAATATTTCGGAAACTAAATGTCATGTATATGTGACATCCGGCGACGCCACCGAATACATAAGAAGGTAATGATCACCATTGTAAAGCAGTTCGACCTAGCATCGTAATTAAGCTCAAATCACATCGTATGGATTTATTATACCCTAACATAGGTTTTAAATTTGTTAAGTTAGGTACCCAACAGTTAAGAATTCTGTGCAATACATTATCTGATATAAATAGAACTAGGAAACAAGTATCAGAATAGTTTGCAGCCTTCCGATAAAGAAGAGACATTTCGATAAGATGGGCATGAAATCATAATGGAAGCATGGTAACTAGAAAGCCTTATCGACCCATTGACTTATTTGTTCAGTGCATCCGGGCAGAAAACATCACGGAGGCAGACCAATCCAAAGATTTTTGGAATTGGGTTGGATTGATGGACTACTCAACAGCAATTCAACATGTTTTAGTCCTATGTATGTTGCTCTGTTGGACTCTAAATGATAAATGTAAGTTGGATGTAAGCTCCGGTTTTCACAGAATAAGAGTTGCGAACAAGATGTTTATGCTCTTGGCAGTAATTTGCTTCAATAGAATCTGCAATTCAATTTGAAACATTAATATTGAACTTGTCTTTCTTAATTTGTCCGCAGTTGCTGAACTTTGAATTGCTAACTTACTTAATCGACTAACTGCTTCATACTGTAATACTGTTTTACTTGTCGCTTAGCATACTTTAGTTTGGTGTTCGACATCTACTGCGAGATACATGATTGCTTTCTTGACAGAAAGAGTGCTTTTCTTTTTCATTTACAAAGGAAATATATCAGTTTATCTACTAACTACAAAACACTAAGCCTGCATGTTTCTCTTTGCGGTCTATTTTGCCTTTGTTAGATTTGAAGTTCTGTTTCTATAATTGTTTAGATCAATCAAATGAAGATGATGAACCACTTCCAGAGTTTCACTCCATGGACAATTATTTTAGATGATCTCCAAGTTAGACACAATTTTAACATATCATATATTGATCAGTTTGCGCGCTAAATGGGCGCTACGGGCTAAACTGTAAATAGATACTGCCGATTATTTTTCTCTCTATTCCTACCACTAGGCGACATATACCGGGTTCCAGTCTTAAAATATATGAAATCACAGTAATACTCCCAGTTGTGCCCTACCTTCTGCAGTTTCTGCATGCGGGTAAAGCATGTTGCTCAACATCAGCGTTAATAATATGGACTTGGACATTGCAATGTTTGACTTTCCTGGTTTTTCTTTAGATGCTGCTTGCAATCGAGTCAGATTCGACAAAGAAATGTGTTTTCCTAAAAAAATGGAAATATGCCTGAATCAATGCAGATAAGCATTCATACTTCAATGGTTGTAGAACTAACTCAAGTGAGAAGTCTTATTCTGAAGCATCGTGTAAAGCTTCGAAATAGTTTATGTCAGAAAGTATACCTCAATATATGTAATGTAAATATTTCTGCTGCATTAGGAAAAATATTCGGACATATGTAATGACGATAGAGTATTGTACATATTTTGTTAAATCTTTGTCACAGTACTTTAACTGTACAGATAAAACATGATGTTGTTTTGCCACTAAAATACAATGTATACCTATTGCAATCAATCTAGAGAAATATCTTGATTTTTTAAAAACCAATACAACCTTCTCAGGAACAAATTAAATACCCTTACTTAGTCAATTCTGTGTGATGTCGTTGTACCTGCATAAGAAATCGACTTCAGTAAGTGATACGAAAAATAATTCAAATGTTGCCGTTTATTCTCCAGTGTGTTTCGTACTATATTGGTATTGTTTCAACAAGTTGATTGTAAATGTTTAGGGAGTTGCGTAGCAGCAGCCACATGCAAGAGTAACCTATTGATCTTTCTGGTACTTGGTTTTCGACACTCGTGATCTTTATGTTTTTTTTCTCTGTAGAACCTGCACCAATGTCAGAGTAGCAAAACAAGACTTTTCAAAATAAGTCAGGGTAATAAATTCAGACACTTCAAATCGTATCCAACTTGATACACCCAAGAATTGATTTTGCTGAGCTTAGAGTTATAAGAAAGTTAATGAGATATTGGGATACGTATTAAACAAGGCTCACATTAAACCTCCCAAATTTCACAGGGGAACGAATATTTACATTACATAAGACAGTTTAAATCGAAGTTGGTTCCTCTTCTTAAAGTTTGCGACTCTTTTCTTTGACTTGTTTTACTTACCAATACTAGAAACTAAAGAGATCCTCGTTCCAAGGTGTAGAAATCGCAGAGAACACAGTCTATTGACATTTTCATTGGAAACTTGTGAAAGGAAAATTTCCAGTAAATATGCAAATGCTCGTGCTAAACGTGCTTGTGATTGCTGCAGGTTTCAAACGATAATCGACAAAAATGTAAAACTAAGTAGAGCTGTAAGAATTTAAATGAGTGTGAGATCAGACTGCTGTTTATCAGCTATGGGTATTGGCTGTTTTACGAGGAAATCATATCCTATAAATACGAAAAAAATGTTGTAGTCAGCAACGACATGAAATGTGAGAACATATCGAATTAAAATTTCCTGAAATTTCTAAAGGAATTTCCATGCCTTTATCGTTAGTACGACACCTTTTACATTAAGATACAGTAATTTATGCACTTTGTCGGAATCAAGTATCTTCACCCGTACTCACATTAACTTCTGTCCAATCACCGCTTCACTATTGCTGTAGCATTGCTGAGATGGATCTATCAATTGTACCGCGTGTCTCAAATTTTTCTCACTTGCATCCTTGATAACAAACGATTGTAGCCTCCGACATTATATTGGAATTCGTCGAATATCCTATAGTCAGGTCAATGTTTGCAGGAGAAAAGCTCCATGGAGCACAGTTCAAGCAGTACTGACGATAGACACATAAATGACTGTTACCCTGAACAAAGGAATCCTGTAGAAATTATTTTAAGCCAAAAGGAACAATAATCAAATTATAATAAACTTTTATCGCAATGATCATGTGCTATGTTATTCATGACATCAACCTATAGTTTTGATAAATCAAAATAACTCTGCTGTTTTATTCAATAACCATCGCCGCAAGGTCCATGTTCAATGTGCGGTTTTTTCTTCTTGCATCGTTAATTCACGATCGAGTAACAATAATTATATTTACCACGAATGCACAGGAAATATACTAAAATTTTCTACAACTCGAAAGATCAAACGAATTACATAGCCGAGCTAACAAACAGTGTATGTCCCTTCAGATGATCTTCGTGAGTTGATCTTTTGGTGGGAGAGAGGAAGAATGATTCGCCGTCCCCATTCCCCCCATTTATACATACTACAAGTTTCTCAACGCAACAAATCAAGCGAATAATTTGGTAGATGTCATGATTTTAACTCATACTTATCCTATAGGGTGCTTTCACGAATAAATAAATAGTTCTTTTTAATGCGGGGTAACGAACAGAGGTTTGTTATATGCGTTCTCTTGAGTGACAGATTGACAACGATCTCTGACACTGTTACAGAAAAGGATATCATTATTCCACCAACAGGGATTTTCTTATGCTTTACGTTTAGGTCATTTACCAGGAGAAATCTTTCTGGCTTCATTCAACATCTTTGAAAGTGGTAGATTCTAATCATTACGAGAAGCATAAACGAGAAATACTGAGTGAATGGGTCGACCGTTGTTTCTATATGTTGTAGGCCATTGCATACCTTCCGTTAGCATCATATGAAATGTGGAGTTGGTAACAAAGAGAATGGATGTGACATGAAACACTTTGTCTCTGTAGCCTACACTTAACTACAAAAACGCAATTTGGTCCTAGCTTGGCAGCTTACATGTCTTGCTGTATTTGTAGTAATTCATATAACAGGAAGAGACCATTTTATAGTATAATGAATGCCATTGCATCTCAAAGTTCTTTACGTTGAGCGATATTCAAATGCAGTGAAAGAATTTTATTTACTCTCGGAGTGTTCGCTGCTTCACAATGAAAGTTATAATCATTCTATCTAGAGATGGGACGAACTTCGAATTTAAATTCGCTTTTCCCGAACTTCGGTACCAAAATTCGAAATCGAACTCGTATTCGAAATCGAAAAAACAAAGCCAAAATTCGACATTACATACTATTATTTTTTAAATACAAAACTTTAAAAGTTTTCTTTCTCAGCAAAGTAATTCCAAATCAAGTTTCTTATAGTTTTCTGATTCCGTGTAAACGATTCTTCATTCGCACAGCAAAATGATGGCGGTACTCAACACGCAAACAATTTATGGCAACAGGTGATCATTTATTCAATAGCCATGAAAATTTGAACCACGTTTTTGAAATCGGTTGTCGGTCATTGATGTTCAAGGTGTATATAAATCCGTAACCTTCCTTTGTGTTGGCCATAGACTTATTGTCCCTCTGAGAATTGTTCTCTCATAGGAAATAAATATTATTTGAATTTGAATTCGAATTCGTTTTCCCGAATTTTACCTTTTGAAATTCGAATTCGAACTCGAATTTCTACCTATAACAATCCTACTCAGTACTATCAGATGCTACCAGATCTTAATTATAGAATTAAAATTGTAAAAGACCACCTCAAAGTGGTCCACTGACTTCCCAAGCAATACAATTTTCCATTCTGAGACGATATACTTGCATGTATTCGTTTCTTTTGCAATTGCGTGAAAATGATGTCAATGTCGCACGAAGCTGAACGCCACGAAGAAGACCTTGATGGCTGCTTCGTAACGGAAATGTAACAGCCGGAGGTGCAATATACTCAAGAATATTTATTGTGCCGTAATTGGGTCAGAATGTGATGGAATGTGGAGGGAGAAGTTGATTTATAAAAACTGGCGAAAGGCATAAGTCTAAATCGTTGATTGTTTTCGCCATTGCCCCAACCTTGTTTCTCTTGTCACTTCTACTAATCTCCTCCTGACTGTTCCAATGCCAGACCTGGACTAGGACATCCAATTCCGACACGGATACTCAAATAGACTTTTTCATTTTGGCTGAAGCAGTGAGGAGCCCTTTAGGAGCTGTGTTTTATACTTTTCTTTCTGTCTTGTTTAAATTTAGTACAAATTTGTAGAACATTTAACAGAAATGTATGCATGAGTTAAGAGGCTCAGTTAGGTATCATAATAGTTATAAACAAAGAATGCGTAGGTGCAACTTATTTAACTATTTTATATTAAACGTTTTAACATATATATGGTCTTTTTAATCGGATTTATGCGATGCGAAGCTTCACGGAGCGTCATGTTCGGCTGCGTCAGTATCTTTTGAAGAACCTGCAAAAAATAGGAGCAGTGAAACAGAGATGCCGAATGTGATTTTCAATTTGTAATAGTTTAGTAACATTTGACATTTGTTTAGCTTTTAATTGTACTTTCATATCCGCATATTTTTTTGTTCTGAAATTGTTTTGTTTTGATCTTGACATATTCGATTTTGAATTGAACATTACTAGCGGGCTGTGAACCTTCCAATTTGCCATTGTGACTATCATGTCTAAGTTACGAAAATGAGTGGTAAATGCATGCGTATTTTTATGCAATATGAAAGAAATCTGAATGCAGTATAACTTGACCTCTCAAAAGGAGAACCAGTCTCTAGCGACCACTTGTTATATGAGACCACCATACAATGGTTCCTTTAATGCCGTGGACACTATATTTTCTTCAAAAGCAGTGATACAAAGTGGTCGTTTAAAAACAAAATTATTCTTTATCTGTGTCAAGACCGTGCTGTATTTATATTTTAGCCTTTTTGAAAAGTTTGAACATATACTTTTTTCAGACTTACCAATATTGATTTTTGAAATTTGTGAGCATATCGAAGTCCATTAGTCGTGCGTCTCTTCATTTGAAGTCTTCCCTTACTTTGCAGCCTTTGGAAGTAGGTTTCCAAACTCTCAGCAGACATTTCATTTAGATTAGACTCTAGCTGCTTTTGGAAAGCAGACAATGTTTTTCTATTCTGGTGATCAAGTGTGCGAAGCATCTTCCTTTTCCATTTCAATGAGCCTATTAAAAACCAAATATGATCAGAATTTTTCTGCCTGCTATGTCATTTTGTCTACCACTTTAGGAACTACTACACTGCCAAACCTTTTATTGCATACTGAGTCCAGTAAGTCATCTTTCTGATGGAATGATTCGTCATGTTGTTGCTTTTCCCTTTAAAATGAAAAACAGTACCATCCTTATGTAATTACAGCACATGGTGTCATACCGAACAATACGTGGAGCATTTTTTATATTTATTGTTAAAGCGATACAAAGGTTAAAGTTGTCCATGAACCACTTTTTTGGCATACCACATTAACATAATTTGTTAATTCCATACTCAGAGCTGCATTTACACATCTACGCTTACATAGAGTTCATCATTAATACTCCTTTAAGTTCTCCAATAACTTCTAGACTTTATATAGAAGTTAGGGACCGCTCCTTAGCTATGCCCTGGGTTGATACCGAAGGGAAGAAAACCGCTCCAACGTTTCTTGATTTACCCGGATTTAAGGCATCCAGCAAAACAGTACGTAACCTCTAATAATTACATCAAAAACAAAATTATACTGAAATGAGGATATCCAACCGGTACTTTAAACTGTTATAGCTATGCTTTCGGATTGATTTGCTTATTACATGAAGCAAATCAACCCTAATTCAGTTGCATTCTGTTCCAGTTAAATGCCACTTCAATGCAAATACATCGTCACTGTTAGTTTCATTGCTTTCATCCAATGATACTATCTTGTGTATGTAATTGTATAATTCTGAATAACAACACGATCAACCGCATTACAAGTAGAATGATTAAAGTATGGTATACAATGACCGATAAGAAACTAATTACACCAAGCAAATGCTACACAGTCAAAAGATTATCATTACAGAGGTTATGTTGGAACTCTTTGACACTTTGAGAATGACGAGTAGAAAGGAACAGCGAATTATAAGCATTTATTGCACGAAGGGCCAAAGAAGACCGGTGGCGCTCCGTACGACAGGTGTGAAATTCAAATCGACCATGTAGCGTGAACTAAAAGATCCTGCTAGTGTCTAGATCAACAAACCTGTTGATGATTTTCAATTATATTGCTAGTTCGTAATAATGTAACTATATCTGTTTCTCACCTGTTCTGTATAAATCATTCATCACGTTGCTTAATCTGCTTTGATGATTCCTCAGTGTTGACATGACGATTTCCTGTCCTTTTCGGTAATTTCCAATCAGGTTGTTAACACAATTACATAGTACAGCTGCAGTTGAGATACCGTCGTCACGGAATTTTTCAAGGAAATTGATTCTTCCTGCAAAAATGTTAAATGTTTCAATGTTGGATAACATAAAGTTGTTTTATTTTCGTTATCTCATCACAAATGAAAGTTGGCACTTGATACGATTTGATTCACAGAGTAAAGGCCAGTTTACACGAGCAAGTTTTCCTTGACAAGTTTCACTTGACAAGTTTTACTTGCTCGTGTGCATTGCGAAACTTGACAAGTTTCACTTGACAAGTTTTACTTGCTCGTGTGCATTGCGAAACTTGACAAGTTTCCACTTGTCAAGTACACTGGTTGAAAAACTAGGCTGCTAGTTATTACTTGACAAGTTTTCCTTGACATGTCCGCAAATTTGCTCGTGTGCACGGGCCGACAAGGAAAACTTGTCAAGTTTTTCCCGAAACCTCGATCCGTTTCCCGAAATGAGGCGGTTACTATGGCAACACCATTGCATAACAGTGCCTTCCCACTCCATTTTAGGCATGTTTGATTTGTAATCGTGCAGTACTGTATCAACAGCGAAGTGGGTTTCCTCATCATCAAATTATTGGTCAATCATCGCGATTATCTTTTCTCCTGCCTTGTTCACGTTCGACACTTACGAATACGACGCCGTTTTCTCGTTGAACCTTGCATAAGCATGAACAATTGAACTTGGCCAGGTCAAACGCCGTTTCCAGCATTTCTTGTAGACACGGGAGCCATTTCTTCCTTCGCTGAATGATGACCGTAACTAAAGAAACTAGAGATGCATGTTGTCCATGGGAACGCAGGTTTTTCCCTTTGTCTTGCGGTTTCCGATAACTTTTCAAGGAAAACTTGCTGACCCGTTTACACGAGCAAGGGACTTGTCAAGGAAAACTTGTCAAGGAAAACTTGCTCGTGTAAACTGGCCTTAATTCTCAAAGCAGTTAGATTGACTTGTTTTATGCTGCTAATTCGTTTATAAAAAGTTACTGTTTAGTATATTTCTGATGTTACTATTGAACAGTTATCACACGGTTTTCTATGTGATATGGCCTGATATCACCACGAGAGGCAGGTTAGGAGACACGAGAAAGGCATCAGAAAATCAAGAGCCGCAGGCGAGTGATTTTAGCCTTTCGAGTGTCTCCTAACCTGACTCGAGTGGTGATATCAGGCCATATCACATAGAAAACCGTGTGATAACTGTTTTATAACATAACTAGTCCTTTGTTTTAGCATTTTGAGGGCCAAATCATCGCATTTGTAAACTCATCAATATGAAAATTCTCCTATTATCATGACGTCATTAAGGGGACTGGGAATGAGGCAAGCACGAAAGTCTCATGTTTTGACCTTGAAGTGGCAGCCATTGTCATCCGCTGCGAACGAAGCAGGAAAGCCGTGAACAAACCTTATTAAACTACTGAGAGTTACTGCTGAGGACTGCATTGTACCAACGTGTAATGGATGCTGGAAATACTTATTGCTTTGTGTAAACTGGTGCTATAGCGCTGATTGTTTTCATAGTTGTCTCTTGGAACTTTTGGAAGCGTGTTTTGCCCTACTATCTTCGGATTTCGGACGATGCAGATTACTGTAGGCCTGCCAATTTGCCAAACCTGGTTCGGGGCTGCTCAATTCTGACTAGGATTCTGGAACAGACTCATGCAGCTTGGATAAAGCTTGGAGTAGTCTTGTAGAATTGGGACTTGTTTTTTCTTTCCGTCTTGTTTAAATTATGTAGTTTACATTTTGTGTTGAGAATTCTGTTGTAGATTGAAAAGTGCTTTTTTGACTTTCTGAGTTTCTGTCAAAGGAAAAACTCTTTAAGCCTGATTTTGGACTCACGGTAACTTAATACTGTTTTCTTGTTCATTGTCTCTGCCGGTATGATTAATTTATCTAAGTAGCCTGAGCCATTAACACAGTTGAGGTCTCTGCATGACTTCAATGGTTAGTATACCAGCCGGCAGCCAAGACGATGCTGAGCTGAGGTGTTTGTTGCCGGCCGCCATTATGAATCAATATCACATGGATTTCTATGTGATATTGCCTGATAACACATAGCTCTTAGCCAATCAGATTGCGAGAATCCAAAATGTTATGTTATAAAACCAGATATCTAACCCTTGCAATTAGTTCACATAATTTAGATAGATCATCATCGTTATTACGTCCACTTGTCAACATAATCCGCTTTATGGAACAATTCTCTATAGGTAACCAAATTTTATACTATTCATTATTCATTACCTTGCTATTCCTTTTTATTCCAAGTACACAACTTGTGCATAATATTGGACTTTTAGATTGTCATCGTCGAAACGATACCAAGCTTTATCGATCGTTTCACGAAGTTAGGCTATTGGGCCTTTAATCATTGTTTACACATTTACATGCTGAGCTAGCGCCCTCCTAGCCTTTGTCATCGTTACCCTCGTCATCGTTGTCATGGCCATTTCCCTGAATATTTGTTTCAACTTTTGAAATGTAGCTTATTATCATTTAAATTCTCTAGTAAGTTACAATGTGAAAGTAAATCCATTACCTTTTCCTGAGTCTTTCACAGCCCGCAACGTAAGTACTCTTCCCGAATTGAACCACGACACTGGTCTTACTTCTTGAAACAACCGTGAAGGCGAGTATTTCTTAATTGCTCTTCTGGTTAAGCTAGAAGTTCTCCAAGTTGTTTTCATTTCAGAATCAATCCTCTCTGAAGCAATGTGGTTTAGAAAACTTTCATTCGAATGTCCTACCGCGTATTCTTTAAAATGGTTGATGAATATATTTCTGCTAGGTTCAGGTATATGTCTCTTCTCGAGTATATCAAGTAGTAACTCGCCAAAGGTTTCACCGGATATCATTAACCCAATCGGAGACTCCGCTGCAGCTTCTCTCAATATTTTGTTCAGTCCAGCTTTACGTAACAGTATTTCAGATACTTCATCAGCAATGTTGGTATTACATAAATATAGTTTTTCCTTTAGTTTTATGTTTAAAACAGTAGCAGTAATGTCAATTGGCACTCCAAGACAAGGGTTTCCGATATCAGAAAGCTTCATTTCAACTGCTCCGAAAGATAAATCCTCTATCCATTGCCCAGTGTCGTGTTTTTTTCTTAGTTTTTCCAATTTTACTAGCGTGGGGATGTTTCTTGTCAGCATTTCTTTCTTGTGAACAAGACTTTGTATAGCGTCTTCTTGATCAGCCAAGTCAGATATTAACAATGGTATCTTCTTACGAAGCTGTACAGCCACCTGCAAAATGGTGAAATACACGAATAAATAGAATTAGAGAATAAGGTGAAATTTCCCTGTTCTCTGAATCGACAATAGCGAATCATGTTACGTCATACATTTCATCCTGATGCACTTCAGGATGAAGTATAACCGAACATTTAGCGACCTGTAAATAACAGAGTCAGTGCGACGTCTCTTTGTGGATAACAATTGTTTAGAAGTAGATGGCTCTCATTTATATTCCTTCTACATAGATTTTATCCATATCTTTGTCGTGGCATGCCCGGAGACAATAACTACGACGAGCTTTACATCTAGCAACGTCTCTTGACGAGGACACAAACAAAACTAAATTAAGTTACAGAATGCAACACCTCCAGGCTATGACATAACAGCATGACATCATTACACAAAGAGGATTAACGCAAGAGAACATAATATAGGCAGGAAGACAACCGGAAACTGTTGGAAGAGCAACTCATTATTACGTTCATTGTCCTTATATATATTTGTAATCACGGGAGCCTGGAGCTCAAGGCCTAGAGCCAATATATGTAACTTGTGTTTATACTGTTGATTNGGCCTAGAGCCAATATATGTAACTTGTGTTTATAATGTTGCTTGATGAACAATCATTATTACTTGCTGTCAGTTGACAGAGCGAGAACTCGTTGCTATCATCGTGCGTACCGCTACGTGTCTGTTTAACAGAAACATAACAAGCAATACATGTGACAATAACAGGAATTACACAGCCACCACAATATTCACTTCACTCACAACAATTGACTTGTCAATTAAATCATAGTGGAAGAGAAACGCAGTAGATACATACCATTGAAGCTTCCATTCGCCTTCCTTCACATTGCACCAAGCAGGTCACATTAGCAGTCAACAACGAGTGCTTCCATTTTAAACACTCCACATCAGTATTTTCTTCGCTGTTGCAATTTTCTTCTAACTCCAGTTGTGGGAGAATCTCTGGAGGGCATCAAAATATCAATTATAAACAATTTCCATGCTGTTGGTATAATAATAATTATAATAGTTTATTTATTTATATAGCGCTATTTCCAATCTGGTTGCCCTATAGCGCTTTACAAGTTTGGGAGCTAAATCTAATGCACAACTAAATAAAATCTATACAAAGTAAGTTAACCGCGTTGCATACTTCTTGCGCAATCCCTCCGCGAAAGCGGACGTGTTTTTCTGCATTGCAAGTTTTCGAGAGTTTTCAAGAGAACCTTCTATACTTGTGATCATGATCATGTAAGGACGTCACTTCAAAGTGTCTACCAAGTAGATGTCATGGCATCAACTCAAGCCAAAGGGAAAGCTGATGCTTCGCCATCAAAGCCAATGACATAAACAGACTTACTCAACGTTTTCAAGTCAGAGGATTTTAAAATGCTTCTTGAAAATGCCGTGAAAGACGTCACTCAATCGATCCTAACCTACCACCTGAACTCTCGTCGCTATTTTACGAATGCAGGCAGTTACGGAAAATGAGCAAAATTATGGCCACATGGACAAAGGACTTAGTAATTTTTATGAAGACCAACGAGGAGAAGATACTGAAGATCGATTCGAAAGACGACATTGCTTCTCTCTGAAGATCAACGCCCTCAAATCCATCGCCATCACAACGATGAGTTTCCCGCTTCTCCAAAATTACCAGTTTTTTACTAGATTGTTTTCGTGCTCTGTTTGATTATGCTTTTACCTTGTTTCTTTTATATTAATACCTAAGTCAACCTCTTGAATTGAACGATGGCTCATTTCAACGAACTAGACCGACAAACTGTAACTAGGTCTATTGATACTATAACAAGATTAGGCTACATTGACCCTCATCATATTTCCACAGATAGGATGTCTCTAGCATCTCAAAACATTCGTAGCCTCAATAAGCATAATGAAGAATTATCCTATTTACTTTCTACCACTAAAATAAAAATATTAGCATTACAAGAGAATTCTGGAAAATTCTTCATTCAAAAATATTGACAATTATGACTTGATTATTAATGAAGACAGAACAAAAAGGTTTGTGATGTCGCTATTGTGATCCATAATTCTGTAAATATTCTCGATGTAATGATCTGTCTCTTATAACAAATGACATTGAACTCATTGCAATTGAAACTCAGCAATTCCATTTCTTTTCAATCTACCTACCTCCGGGATCTATTCTCCCCAATGCTCTCATTCCACCAGGTTTTATACGATTTCGCAAAACTATTATTGACAATCGAAGGAAACTTTCTGATCACGACTGATCATTGCGTGATCATTCATTTGATATCGAATATGCTGTGAAATGGACAGCCTTTCACCGTGGGGGGTATCTTGACATTAAGTTGCACCCCCCACAGATAATCGATCATATCTTGATAATTACTATTGATAATCGAATGAAACCTTCTGATCATGACTGATCATCGCGTGATCGATCGTTTGATACCGAATTGATCATCGTGATGGGGGGCGCAACTTAACATAGGTAGAATAAGTAAGATTATTTGTTCCACCGGAAGCCAAGGCAGAGCGTACAGCACCGGAAATAAACGTTCGAATTTACCAGTCAGAATGATCATTCTTGCTGCAGTATTTTGTACCTTCTGCAGACGCTTGATGAGATACTGGGGAATACCAGATGAGATCGAATTGCAGAAGTCCAGACGAGATGAAGTGAAAGAATGGACGAGAAGTTCAGTCGACTTGCGAGTTAGATGTCTCCTAATTTTGCTGATACTTTTTACTGAGGCGGTAACACCTAAATCTTCACAAGCTTTTGCTGTGTTGTTCCATGGAAATGTTTGAATCTGTCAGTATCCCGAGTTTGCGCGCTTGTTATTTCCCGGTCATCACGTTGTTAAATATGAACATGGATTCCAAAGGCATGAATGAACGGCGCCCTGTATGTAACACCAGAAACTTCGGTTTTAATTCATTCAGTCTTAGATTGTTTGTTGTTCACCAAGCGTCAACGTCTTGGACACATGTTTCCAACCGGGATTTTTGCTGCTGTCCTGTCTTCGAGGCTGGATGACTTGTACCCGACATGATGTACAGCTGTTTATTGTCCGCACAGAGATGGAAGTGTAAATTTTCCTACTCGATCACCCAGTAGTGAGTTGTAGATCGAGAATTGTATATTTCCAAGTATACTGCCTTGGAGGATTCCACCTGCAAGTAACCTTTCGGTTGAAGATCCGCCAGGATGTGGATATTTTAAGTCTGGTGAAGAGGTAGGACTCGAACCAATCGTACGCCTCGCTCTGTATTACAATTCTCTCTATTAGACGCGTCAGAAAGATCTTGTGATGTACAGTATCAAACGCTGCAGATAGGCCAAGCAACAGAAATATGACAGAGTTTCTGTCATCTACAGCTCGGACTATATCTTCATGAACTTTCGCCATTGCTGTCTCCATGGTGTGTTGTTGTTTAAACGCAGACTGGTATACTTCGTGTATATTATTCTCCACCAATGGTGACGAACTTGCACTGCTACAACTTTTCAATATTCTTGCTGACTAAATTGAGATTTGAAACAAGCCGGAAGCTTTTAACATCATTCCAGTCTAGAAATGGCTGCTTGAGGCGGTGGCCAAGAGCGAGAGATTTCCAAAATGCAGGAAAATAAGCCCTTTCCAGCGAAGCATTGAGGATCGTCGTTATAGCTAGAATCAGTGTGGAAAAGCACTTTGTCATCACGGTTGATGGGATTGGATCAAGACACCATGATTTCTTTGCGATGTCTTGCATAATAAGGTGGGCTATTGGCTCATCAGTCACACATCAGGAACTGTTCTAATGTTGTGCCACAGCATGGCGAAATCATATCTGCTTGAGGATATTCAAGTTGTATTCGCTTCTTTGTCAGATCATACTTGATATCAGTGATATTTTCCTCGAAGAAATTAGCAAACTCGTTGGCTAGACCATTATCAGAATTGCAGGCGGCAGAGGTTTCTCAGTTGTCATCTGAGTGATGCTCTTGACAATCCCAAACAGTGCCTTCTAATCAGTTCCACAAGAGGAAATCAATTGAGAGTAATATTCTTTCTTTCCGTTTGAGATCATGGTATTTATAAGCGAAGCCTGATTGGCATATGCCTCACGATGAACTGTTAGTCTGATGGATCTCAATTTTCTTTCCAGGCGGCATCTTTCAATCTTTTGTGCACGGATTCTGGTGTTTACAGATGTTTGCAGATGGACGAAGAATATTGACTCTTTTCTAGTCAGGGGCATGTTGGTCAAGGACTTCAGTTAGTGTTTCATTATATCTTTTAACAAGATTTCTACTGACGGTGAACCTTGCTGCAGAATCCCTGAACTAGTTATATATTTGCTAAGTAGCAAATTAATTATCACTATGTTACGTTGGAGGTTTACACTTTAAACTCAGAAGCAGTGTTGTTTTCTATTAAACATCATTGATATGTATCTCACCTGAGTTGCATGCATCAATGCAGTCAGTGCTTGCCAAATCAGATAATCGTTGAATATCGACGATGTATAGTGTTAATTCTGAAACAATAACATCAATGTCCTGTTCCAATTTCTTTACCAATTGCTTAGCTGCATTAGAAGAGAGATTTTCTGAAGAAAATTCTTTTTGCAGGAGACGGAGGTGAGCGTTTTTCTCTTGTAATGCTCCTGATACTCTCCAAAATGCAAACTCGTTTAATATCTTTGAGAATGTCAGCTCGTCAACCGTAAATAGTACCTAAGGAAAGAAAGTGAAGCAGTGAAATGCTATCACCTTTGCCAAAGAATATGTCCAAATCGATGTCAAAACTGATGCATTTACTACACCATCTGATACAAAATTACCTTTCTAGCTTGTTAAAGATATGCTATCGCAGGTAAATTAGTGCGAAAAGCTGTGCAAAACACAACGGAAAAAGACCGCGGACTTGTAAACTGATGACTTCTTTTGCGGAAACCAATTTGTGCATACGAAAACACGGAGCATGGCTGAATTACACTTTTTTATCCACAAGTCATACAGCTAGCCTCCTAACCGTGGAGTCCATGCTTTGTAGCCTTGGGGTATGTGTCAAATGGCCCCCATGATGTTATTGCTTCATTCGTTAGTAGTTTCCCTTACAACAACTTCATTGTAAATACAATACTGTGTAGTGGACATTACCTGCTACGAAGCAAAATATATAGAGAGAGATAAGACGGGAAAAGACCCCGTATAGGTGCGTTATCATTCGTCCATATTATTCAGCCTCAGCCTGATAGACTGAGATGCATTTTGCTGAGTCCTGCCATTGGCCCTGGTGGCATAGCATCTAGTGCAATTATAATTATGTTAAGCATCAGGAGTATAGGACAGTATAGTTTAATTTAACTGCTGGCATATATTTGTTTGTAGTTAAATTGTGCTTGAGTTGTCTATGCATTAAGCCCGGGGCAAACAACGCAACATTTCACTGCACGCAATATCGTCCAAGAGTACTGTTTCACTGATGAAGGCTTTTGAGATAGCCGAACTACGGAACCATCGGACGACACGTATTCCAAAATAGCTGCATTGCTCGGAGACCTAGACGATTTGGGCAAACGCAAAGCTCTAAACAAGATTGTTGGTGGCGATGTTGCGTTAACGTTTAGCCACCCCCTCACAAGATTTAAATTTCGCGCACAACAATTGTTGAGCGCTGTTGCGCGCAAATGTTGCGTCGTTTGCTCCGGGTCTTTAGTTGTGGCTTGTTTAGCGTGCGAGAAGAAACCACACGTGCTAGTTCGAGCATTGACATTTATTATAAGACGGAAACACGCGGTCAGCAATTAAACAAAAGAGGATATCACAAGAGAGGACACGTATGTCCGAACAAACACAAAAGACGACGGTCATACGTCGCTGACCCCAGAGGACCCCCCCCAGTGGTACAGTCAAGAAACGTTCCAAGCCTACGACGGGAAGCGCAGTGGCGCCCTGACGACTCTGCGAGGCCGCTCAGTAGCTTGTGGTGTCGCGACGGAAGGAGACGACTGTGACACAGGAGAGCGAGGCGTCAAACATGAAGCTTTATCTACCCGA